>VWPU01017052.1:3209-17934 GCA_013398955.1 Callaeas wilsoni | reverse complement strand
CTACAGAACTGCTCTGACACCACAGGAGGTTGGGATCGCTACAGGAGAATGAGGAACTGCTGCCTTCACTGAACCCAAAGCAGCCCTCACCTGCAGGAAACAGCCACTCCAAAGTCGTAATTCCGACCACCAGAATTCCCATTTATTCCAAGCTGAATTGCACACATGGTCAGCAAATCATCTCCTGCGCAGCCCCAGCCCAGAGCAAATCCCAGCTCACCCCACCAGGATAACAGGGAATTCCTGGGAAACACTCACTGCCCTTTGGGAAGAGACACCTCCCCTCCACCCTGCATTTTCCTCCTGACTTATTGAAATAAACCCCATTTCCAGTAATCCTGAGAAGGAAATCCATCCCAGGAGGTGAGCCGGCAGTGCCACAGGATCTCCTGAGCCACGTTTAGGGATCCTGCATTAAAGGAGGGAAGCACCAGGGGAGAATTCCTGGGTGCCTGCCTTTAATTCCAGAGGAATCCCCAAATGCCATTTAATGTGCCCCAGGAACACAAACACCATCCAGGAATGTTTTCTGGGAGAGCTCAGCCTCCCCCTCGTTAAACCCAACCTTTCCTTTGTCCCGGGCTCAGAACTGGGGAACTGGAAATGCCAGAGGAAAAGCAGCAGGAAACTCAGCCAAAAACCTCCTACAAACTAATTGCAATAATTAATTGAGACAATAGACATACAAAGCAGAACACAGCACTCAGTGCCAGGGCTGGCTGTGCCACAGGCTCACCTGAGCCACGTTTGGGGAGCCTGCATTAAAGGAAGGAAGCACCAGGGATGAATTCCTGGGTGCCTGCTTTTAATTCCAGAGGAATCCCCAAAAGCCATTTAATCTATCCCGGGAACACCAACACCATCCAGGAATGTTTTCTGGGAGAGCTCAGCCTCCCCCTCGTTAAACCCAACCTTTCCTTTGTCCCAGGCTCAGAAGCAGGGAAGTGGAAACGCCAGAGGAAAAGCAGCAGGAAACTCAGCCAAAAACCTCCTACAAACTAATTACAATAATTAATTCAAATAATAGTTGTACAAAGCAGAACACAGCACTCACCCATTCCAGCAGGACAGGGAAACTCCTGCTTCGGCACCAACTCTCCACCTCCCCTCCCATCCCTCGTTATATGGTTTCCTTAATTAACCCTGGAAACACCTGGGTGTAATTATCCAGCAGAGCTTTGCTGCAATCAGGAGCCACTGCCTCAACCCTGCTGCAGCCCCTGCTGGACACCTCCAGGTGCTCAGGAGCCTCCTGGAATTCGGGATCTCACCTGGGATGTTCAGCACATCCCGTGGGAGAAGGAGCTCAAAGAATCTTCTTGGTGTTGAATAAACACAGAAAAGGACGGGTTTGTGCCGTGGGGGCTCTTGGGACAGGCTTCCCTTTTAGGGTGAAAATCCTGGAGGGTTCCCAGAGTTCCCAGCATGAGGCAGGGCCTGATGGAAGAGGACAACACAGGGAAAATCACCAATAAAAATGGATTTAGCAGGTGGGGAAACAAAGGTACGAGGAAGGTATTCCACACTCTCAGGAGGGGCTGGAACAGGACTCTGGAGTGTCCTGGATGGAATTGGGAAGCCACTGATCTATGAGGAAAGGCTGGGAGAGCTGGGAATGTTCACCTGGAGAAAGGAAGGCTCCAGGGAGAGCTCAGAGCCCCTTGCAGGGCCTGAAGGGGCTCCAGGAGAGCTGGAGAGGGACAAGGGATGGAGGGACAGGACACAGGGAATGGCTTCCCACTGCCAGAGGGCAGGGATGGATGGGAGATTGGGAACCAGGAATTCCTGGCTGGGATGGAATTCCCAGATTTGCTGTGGCTGCCCCTGGATCCCTGGAATGTCCAAGGCCAGGCTGGACATTGGGGCTTGGAGCAGCCAGGGACAGTGGGAGGTGTCCCTGCCATGGCAGGGGTGGGATGGGATGATCCTTAAAATCCCTTCCAACCCAAACCATTCCACGATTCTTTGGGGAAAGGCTGGGAAAACACACCACGACTGCGTTCCCCATCCCTCTGCAGGCACAGGGATGCGCTGCTGTCCCCCCTCACTCCAGAGTGCACGTTCCCACGGAATCCCAACCCACGGGAACAAAGCTCGGCGTTCCTTCGCCACCTCCCAAGCCGCAGCCTAACTCCTGCTGCTGCACCTCCCGGAGTGGCCCCATTTGCATAAATTTGTCGGCAAACGATTAAAGGTAATTAAGATAATTTATCACTTGAAAAGAAAGCATCTTATCAGCAGGTATCAGCCTGTAAAGCAAACAAAGAATTGGTTGGAGGGGAATCGCTGGGCCCTCGTTTCCCCAGTCAGACACCAAGTGACAAAATCATTTCTTTGCCAGGCTCTGCTGGGCCTGGGTGCTTTGTTGTCGGAGTAATTAACTGCTATTAGCTAATCACCCTCTGCTAACTGCGTTTTTGCCTCCACCATTGACTCATTTACACTTTGGCTGCATTCCCGCATGGAAAAGTGGTGAAAAGTTGTGATAATGACCTGGAGTTCTTGTCCTGGAGCGGGAATGGGAAGCTGGGAAGAGCTTTGAGTGCACGGGTCCTTGGGATGCTCCTCCCCACTGCTTCCAAGGATTTCTGTTGTATCCTGGAATGCTCTGTCTGCAGGGACTGTAAAAATATTGGATTTTGGGGGAAAATAGCCATTTTCACTGCTCCAAACCCAGCCTGGCCTGGAACTCTTTCCCAAATGCCCTCCAAATTCCAGGCGGGTTGCCAAGGTCCACCAGCAATGCCACTGTTGGGAATTAGTGCAGGGATTTTGAGATTCGGGGTTTTGGTTCATTTTTCCCAAAGAAGATGGAGCAGCAGGAAAAGCTGAGGCTGCAGAGCTGCATGTCCAGGCCAGTCTCCTGCAGCGGAACACAAATTAAGGATATTTGCAAAATAATAATAAGGAGCTGCAGGGAAGGCAGGAACGACCCAGGCACCTGAAGAGGGAATGGTCTAATTAAGCATTGCCCTGATGATGGAGGGATGGGGATGTTGCCGTGGCAACGGCACTCAGGCTCCACCTGGATCAGAACCCCAGGATCATTTAGGCTGGAAAAGACTCCTAAGATCATCGAGGCCAACTCCTGACTGAGCCAAGCCCAGCCCTGTTTTAGCTCCCAGTATTTCCCAGTTAAAGCAGTTTATCACCAGCTCCTGGCGTCCTTCAAGTCTTTGCGCAGCTTCTGGTTTCCCATCGAGCTCTTTGGAGTCGTAATTGGGAAATGCCCAATTTCCAGCCCCTTTTCCCACTGAGTTTCCAAGCAGACAACACGAGATCCCAGATTTTATTCGGGCAGACGGCCTGCACTGCGATCCACTGAGCGGCACTGCGGTTTGTTTACTTTGTGCCAGGGTCGCCCCCTCCTCTGCTCCTGTTCCGAGGCTGACAGTGATTTAAACTCGGCGTATTTTTACAGGCTGGGCCTAATCGGGGCTATAAATCACGCTGAAGGACATTTCTTCCTGCCTGCCTGCCATCCCTCAGGAAGATGCCATCAGAGCCGCTCTCGGAACAGGGTGCAATTCCAAGATGTGCTGCTGTTGTTTCCAGAGGCAGCAGGTTTTAAGGAGCTGAGGCTGCGGCCAGCACATCGGAGCGAATCCTAATTGCTTCCCTCGTTTAGGGCCGCGCCGGGCTTTGTTCACTTTGTTCACCGGTGAAGGACAGCTGCATTTCAAGGCCCCCGCCTGTGCCGAGACTGAGGGAACTGGGCTGACCGGACACGCTCTGCTTCCCACAGGGATCCTCTTCCCAGCATTTCAGCTCCAAAGCGGGCACTGCTCTGGGCTCACCACCAGCACAGCGCAGAATTCCAGAGTCATTTAGGCTGGAAAAGTGTTTCCAGCCTGTCAAATCCAAGCTCTGCTCCATCCCCACCTTGTCCCCAGCCCAGAGCTCTGAGCGCCACGCCCAGGAATTCCTTGGCCACCTCCAGGGATGGGCACTCCAAAGCTGGGTCTCCTCCAGAAAAGGCTTCCTGAGCTTTCCTGTCCCGTCCTGATGAGCCTCTGCCCCATTCCCTGAGGTCTCCATGCCACAGGTCCGCGTGGAGCTGCAGGAATTCCCTGGCTCACAGCTCAGGGTCCACGTCCCACCTCCCTCCCGCCTTCTTTTCCAGCTGCCGGATCCGTCCTCATCTCTTCATCCCTCAGTGGAGCTTTCCACGGACGCGTCCTCCTGGGGATAATAACAACAGTAACAGCATTAAAGGGAGTAAAAGGCACTAATTCCAGTTAATTATCGGGCTGCTGGATTTGCCAGCTGTGCCGCAGTCACAGACGGGCCAAGCCTTCCCGTGGCACCCAGCAGCTGCTGCCCGACAGGCCTGAATGGATGGAATTCAGCGCCAGCGCAAGGGTTTCTTAGATTATTTTAACAGCACAAAGCAAGGGTTCCTTGTCTAAATCCCATTAATAACCACTTGGAAACCACAGCCTACAAAGCCCATTAATTGCAGACAGAGATATTTTAGGCAAAAGCTGAAACTGTTTGAACTTTGCAGCGTCTGCAAGGCCGCTTTAATTGAGCAGCAAACAGAGCGTTTCTAATCCAGCCCAGACGAGAAAAGAGAGCAGAGAGGACAGACTGTTAAAAGAGAAGGAAAATAAATATCAGAGAGGAGCAGAGAGCCGCGGATCCGGGGGATCCGGAGGGATGGGTGAGAGCAGGGTCACAGTGACAGTGGGAGATCACTTTACCTTCCCCAGGAGGGTGGGGAGGGGCTGGGCTGGAATTCCCAGAGGAGCTGTGGCTGCCCCTGGATCCCTGGCAGTGCCCAAGGCCAGGCTGGACACTGGGGCTTGGAGCAGCCTGGGACAGTGGGAGGTGTCCCTGCCATGGCAGGGGTGGATTAGGATGAGCTTTAGGGTCTCTTCCAGCCCAAACCATTCCAGGATTCCATTTTTCTATGGAATCAAATGATCAGCAGTGAGACCTAACCCAAAGGACGAATACCAGTTTTAGTCCACAGCTCATGTTGCTCTCCTGTCACAGACCAAAGGAATTAAAGCGTGCCAGAGGATGGGATTCAGGGAATTTTTGAGCAGGTGATTCCTACACCCCCACCACAGTTCTGGCTGTCCCACAGGTCACCACATGTAGTGACTGAACCCTGTAACTTCAGCCAGACTCGGAGGAAAAAAGGATCCAAATGTCTGGGAGGGAGCAGGACTTCCGATGGAAATTCCAGCTGCAAGGAGCTGGAGCTGGAGAGGGAGGAGAGGCAAAAGCTCCTGTCCCACTCTGTGCTCTCCACCAGGAATTCCCTGCAGTTTTTCGAGGCGCACACAGATGTTTTC
This sequence comes from Callaeas wilsoni, assembly GCA_013398955.1. Classification (NCBI taxonomy): domain Eukaryota; kingdom Metazoa; phylum Chordata; class Aves; order Passeriformes; family Callaeidae; genus Callaeas; species Callaeas wilsoni. Next base: position 12,631 of record VWPU01017052.1, on the reverse strand, counting down.
CATTTCAAACCAAACCACCTCAAAACCCGGATGGCAACCTTGAGATTCTGCCTCAGAATTGGGCAGGATAATAAAAGAACAACAAAACAAAGGAAGTCTTTGTGGAAAACTGGTGATACTGGTCCCAATTTCTGGGTGTTGGAAGAGATTCCAAAGGGCCACTTGGAGGCCAGGCTTCAGTACAACTCCAAAGTGATGCATTATTTGTTTTTCATCCCATTTTCCTCTCCATCCCTGCTCCCGTGGCTGGCGCAGATGCAGGGAGTGTGTCCAGCACCCGGAGCGCCACATGGCATTCGTTTATTCCAAAACTGGGTCCTTTCCTAGAAAGACTTCGTCGCTGTCCCTCACAACTTCCTGCAGGTCCCCTTCATCGAATCAGCTCTGTGTATCCCAATGCTGCCCCTGGATTTCTCAGGAATTCTCAGACTGAGAGATTTGGGTTTAATGATTGAACAGGGCCATCAAGGGGCTGGACCTGCCGCAGGATCCTGGGCTACGGTCACTGCCAGGCTGTCTCAGCTTCCACAGGAAACTGATTTTCCTTGGAGAAGCAGAGGGAGCTTCTCCCTTGCCCAGAAGAGGGGAGAAAGGGGGATTTGTCCCTCGTGCCATCTTTGGATTGGCTCCATGCTGAGCCAGGGAATGCACCCTCATATCCGAGCCCGCCCCGGGCAGTGGGAAGCCATTCCCTGAGTCCTGTCCCTCCATCCTGTCCCACCCCTGCTCTCTCTGTCTCCACAGAAGAGGAACAGGCTCCTCTTCTTCTGTCCCTAAATACAGAATTCCAAACTGCACCCCAACCACTGCAGTGCTCTCACCCTCCTCTGGAACACAGGAGTTTATCCCGGATGGTCAATCCAAGATGGTTAATCCAGGAAAATTAAAGTTTAAAAATGCAGATAAGAATTTTTGCTTACGGGCCTCCCCAGCTGCAGGTGCTTGGCAGCAAGAGATCCGTGGAAATATCCTTCCGAATTTGTGCCGCTTCTTCCCTAAACCCCCGTGGGAATGAGGCTGCTGGGAGAGATGGAGCCGGTGTGTGAGGCAGTTCCAGGTGGCCACCACAGGAACGCCATGGAAACATCCCACAGGGATTCATTTCATGAGCCTCGGAAATCCAGCAGAACTGTGGCTTTGGAGGAGAACCCCCAGGGCTGGAGAGTGCTTGGAGCCATTCCCACATTCCTGGAACAGCAGGGAAGGCCCGTGCTGGCTGGGGATCCCAAACCCTGGGCTGGAGCTCTTCGCATCCAAACCACGCTCACGGAGAGTGGCAGATTCCCTCTGGCTCATCAAGATTCACTGGAATCCTCCCCTTGTTAATTTGTTGGCAAAACACTGCAAACTTGACGGGAAGCACAGGGCAGAAGTCAAACACTGCAGCCCACGTGGTTTTGGTTAAGACATTAAATTTGCAAGAGAACAGCTTTCCTCAGAACCTCGGAGATTTGAAAGATGGGGAATATTTTGCTCCAACTGGTCTTATTCCTATTTGTCCTGCATTTATGAATAATATTAACTCGCGCACAATTGGAGCCATATGGCAGAAGGAAAATTAAAAAGTTACAAGAAGAAAATTAGCCGTGGGTACGGTTTGCGTGGCTGGGAGATTTTCTTGGGAGGTTTCGAGCCATAAATCTTTTTGTAGCTGCACATAAAAGCAGATCCGGGGTTATTTTTTAAGGTGGAAAATGAATTCTTCATTGTTTTGGCACAAGAACGGTCACTCTGAAGGTCAGCTGGAGACGGATGTGCCAGCAGGATGGAGCAGATTGGGCCCTCAGGGAATTCCTGGGATTGGAGGGACCTCCAGGGGGATTTGGCTCATCCTCCCTGCTCCAGGAGGGTCACCCAGAGCAGGCTGCTCGGGGCCGGGTGTGGTTGAGTTTGGGGTATCTCCATGGACGGAGCCTCCACAGCTTCCCTGGGCAACCCATGCCAGGGTTGGAATGGGAAAACAGGATTTTCTTGGAATAGCAGTGCTGTTTATGCGTGCTCTTGTGGGCACCACTGAGAGAAGACCGGCTCCATCCCTATCCTTCCCTCCCACAGGGAATTCCCTCCCTGTTTATCCTCAGGGATAAGACCTCCCTGTCTCCCAGGCTGAGTGGCCTCTCCCCGTAGGAAAGACGCTCCAGCCCCTTTATAAAACTTCTCACAGAATCCCAGCATGGTTTGGGTTGGAAGGGACCTTCTAAAGGTCCTCTAGTCCAACCTCCATGAGCAGCAGGCTCTTCCTACAGAAAATACCCCAAAAAGAAGGTATTTAGGAGCAAAGCTGGGTGTTTTAAATAACACATTCCAAACCATTCTCCCGTCTCTCAGCCGAGATCTTCCAAAGACAGCACCTGGATGTTGTCCTGAGCATCCTGGACTTCCATGACCTGACTTCCCCTGGAGTGAATCTCTCCCAGGGGGTCCCTGTGGAAATGTTCCTGAGGTTTTGTTGTCCTTCTGCCGCACAACCGCCACAGCCTGGATCAGGTGTGTGGGAGCAGAGCGGCAGGAGTTCACCTGGGAGAGTTAAACCGCCCAGGAAAGCCCAGGAAGCGTCAAGCCGAAGGCTGGCTGTGTTTGGCTGAAGTCCTCAGGGGAGGAGCCGCCCTGTCAGGGCAAGGGAGCATCAGCAGAATTCCTGCCTGGCTTTGCTGCTTCCGACCTCGACCGGTTCCTCCTGCTCTTGGCATGGGACAGGAATTGTCCTCCAAAGGAACCAGCCCTAGACCCATTCAGAGAGCTCAACTCTCTTCGTGCTCCTTTAAGCTGAGCTTAACGAGCCTGATGTGGTTTTGAGTCCAATTAACGCCATTGCAACTCAGGCCTGGCAATACCGGCCTCGTGCTGCACTGGAAACCCCTTTCCTGGGCTAATGGGAATTCCTGCATTTCTGGTGGGAGGCATTCGGCACAGACAAGTGCCTGGGGAGGCTCTGTCCCGTTTGGAGATGTTGGAAGGGGTTTATTCCGCGGGGCAGCCCAGGTGCTTTCCCTGGTGATGCCCTGGAGAGGCTGCCCTGGAGCAGAGGCTGAGCAGAGTGAAAGGATAAAGGGCAGGGATTTATGGAAAGGCCTTCCCAGGGTGCACCTTGGGCAGCGCAGGAGTCTCGCAGAGACCACACCCAGGATGGACACAGCCACACGTTTTTGGGACAGATAGAAGTTCTGTCCATTTGCATATCAGAGGTTAATTGTCCAATTCCAGCTTCAGGCAGTGCAGTCCCATTCTCTCAGTTTGCTCCCCCCCACTCACTTTTGTTTCCATTTCTCGGGGCCTGAGGCAGTGAGGTGTCCTTGATTCCCAAGCCTGGAGGGGAATTGCTGTGTCTGACCAAAATGGGAAAAGCAGCTGCTCACACTCTGTGTGGAGCTCAGAGTTACACACTAAAGAGCTGCAGGATTGCAGATAGATGGAAATATAAAAGCCAAAATCCTGAGGCATCACTGGTGCTTGTCCAGCATCGCCTCTCCCTGACCCATTTGTGCCTCTGCTGAGCTTTCCCCTCACCTGCTGCCTCAAAGCTCGAGGAGGTTTAATTACAGATAATTACTCATGCGGCAGCAGGTGAGCAGGAAAAGCTCACCTGAGTTAAAGTCACCAGACATCCAAATTCCAGATGGACAGCTCCAATTCTTTTTGGCTCATCAGACTGATTTTTCCAAGGATTCACTTTGTGTCCCTTCTACCCTGGGCGTTGCCTTTGCCTCAGCAGCTGTTCTGTTTCTCCTCTGATTGCCTTTCCATAAAACATTCCATGTTCCTCACTTCCAGCCATATTCCAGCTCCCTCACCTCAGCAGTGGTTACTTCACAGGGCTGCTCCGGAGCCTCAGGTGACACCGAAGGACCTGGTGGCATCTCCCACGTCCTTGTGCTGTCCCAGTGCTGTCATTGCCCCTTTCTCCCCTAAAACAGAGGGGGTGCACGAATAATCCCCACAGCTGTGTCCCTCTGGCTGGAATGCACAGGAATACTTTGGAGTCCTCAGCCAGGTCACTTCTCTTCCTGCCGGTGTTGGATGCTGCTGGATCGTGGAATCCCAGACTGGATTGGATGGGAAGGGATGTTAAAATCATCCTCTTCAAATTCCAGATGGACAGGGACACCTCCCACTGTCCCAGGCTGCTCCAAGCCCCAGTGTCCAACCTGGCCTTGGGCACTGCCAGGGATCCAGGAGCAGCCACAGCTGCTCTGGGAATTCCAGCCCAGCCCCTCCCCCCCCTCCCAGCCAGGAATTCCTGATTCCCAATCTCCCATCCATCCCTGCCCTCTGGCAGTGGGAAGCCATTCCCTGTGTCCTGTCCCTCCATCCCTTGTCCCCAGTCCCTCTCCAGCTCTCCTGGAGCCCCTTCAGGCCCTGCAAGGGGCTCTGCGCTCTCCCTGGAGCCTTCCCTTCTCCAGGTGAACATTCCCAGCTCTCCCAGCCTGGCTCCGGCGCAGCCCTTGTCGCCGCTCCGTGGATTCCTCTGGATCACTCCAGCAGCTCCATGTCCCTGTGTCCCGTTCCTCAGGCCCTGCTCCGTCCGTCCCCCACTGCCCGGGGTGGACCCAGCACTCCTGGTGTCCCCAGGGTGTGACAGCCACTGCTGTTTGGAAGCCTGCGCATTCACCACGGAGGTCTCCTCGCCCTGGACGCACTGGGAATGTGCCTGGAGGGGGCCGGGTCCGGCTCCGTGCGGCGTGAGGAGGATGTGGAGCTGCTGCAGAGCCCGGAGGAGCCCGTGGAGCACAGAGGAGCCCTTGGTGGCCACATCGGGTCAGGCCCCCCGAGCTCCCTCCCTGCCCCTGCAGGCTCAGCTCTGGACACGTCTCACCTGGCTGTTCCCACCCGGATGGACTGGAAACCGAAAGCGGAGCACTCTGAGGTGCCCAGAGCCTTTGGAGGGGCTCACCTGTCCAAGGAGAGCTCTATTTCCGTTAGGATTGGACTCGGGAATGGCGCACGCGGATTTTGGAGTCTCTGCGTCATCACCTGCATCCCCCCAGTGAGAGATTTTGTGTACTTTTACCTCTAGAGGATGGATAATCAGCAAACCTTTTAAATTTTATATCCATTTCCATAAGATTACTCCATGAGACACCAGGGAGGCAATTTCCTGCATTTCTGCTGGAACACCGGGACCTGCGGGAAGCCCCAATATCCCAAATATTCACAGCTAAATAGGACCCAAAAGGTAAAAGCTCCTCTCTGAGCCAAATGATTCTCCCGGCGAGGTGAAGATTCCTTAAAGAGCTTCTCCACGGAGCCGCTGGCGTGGGATAACGGCGTTTCCCGGGCTCCGCTTAGGGAGGGGAGTGGGAAAAGGTGCCAAGGAAAGCCATGAATAGGGCGGTTTATTCCCCCTTTTCCTCTCCATCGGGCTCCCTGTTCTTCACAAGCAATCCGTTCTTGGGAGATGTCGTTTCAACAGCTCCTAAAGGGCATCTCCTTCAGCAAGGAAACCACCCCACGGAAAATCCTGCCAAGCTGCGGTGGGAACAGGAAATGTTTTACTTTTCTCGTGAAATTTCAGCGATTTTTTTTTTTTTCCTCCCGTTTCGTGGGCTCTGAGAGTGGTTTCGCCTTTCTCAGCGACAGAACCATCCCCCGCCAACCAAATTCTCTTATTTGTTATTAAATTACTCCCAGACAATTCAGGGTTCCTTTGGAGGGAGCTGAATTCCATCCCCCGCCGTTGGGATGTGGAACTTGGCCGGAATGAGTGAGATTTTGAGGCTAAAGGAGGAGAGTTCTGCTGCCTGTCACAAACTGGGCATTAAAATTTCAGGAATCACCATCAGATCCCTGTAATTTTGGGAAAAACAAGTGCATTTATACTTTAAACCCCACAGCTGAGCACCACGAGGGTGGGAGCCTGAAGAAACCTTAATTCTGGCTTCTGGATGTTGAAGTTTTCCATCTATTTAATATCTCAATGGGCTCAATCAAGTATTCCATTGAAAATTCCACACTGGGAAAAAGGCAGCACCAGCCCCCAACCATCACTGATTGCTCCATGTTTGCTCAGTAAAAGCACGTAAAACTGCACCATAGGAGGTCAGAAAATTAAAATTATTGTTACAAAACGCCTTTTTTTCCTTTGGAATAGAAGCGTAAAGCGAGGCTCTATTGGTTGGAACTGGATAAGAGGGAATTCTGTGGCTTTCCATCAGCCAGAGCTGCTCCCACTTTGTGTCCCACGTGCTCCTCACAGAATTCTCAGAGATTTTTACATTTTCAGGCTCTCGAGCAATAATTTCTCCCCTTCCAGTGAGCCACAACGCAGCAACCACAATTCGGATTTGGAACTGAGCTGCAGACACATAAAAATTGTTCTTTCCCATTCCAGGGATAAACTGCGACCCTCCTGTTCCAGCCCTGACTCTGCTGGAATTCCTCAGCAAACGAAATGACCTTGAAGATTCCCCTTCTGGACCTCAAGTGCCATAAATCTTTCATTAGAGCCTTAAAAATAAAAGACAAATATTGTGATTTCATCCATATTCCACACATCACCTGATAAGGGGATGGAAAGTTGACTTATGGATCCTGGTTATTCCGAGGAAACGCCTTTGGGGATATTTTCTGAGGGAGTTTCTAATTTGGGAACTTTTCCTACCTCTTGCAAATAGAGTGGAGCAACATTTCCTCTTAAACACCATCATTTCCCAGCTGGGGTTTGTGGCCACTTGTTACAAAAATTCATCCCAAAACATCACAAAATGGCATGGAAGAGCTCAATTCCTTGGAAAATCAGGCACCCCATGGTGCCAGGTGCTGCAAGACAGCCACAGATCCATGTCCCTCCTGCCTCCACAGATAAAATTCCAATGGTTTGGGTTGGAAGGACCTTAAATCCCGTCCCACCCCACTCCTGCCATGGGCAGGGACACCTCCCACTATCCCTTGGAATCCTTAGATCCCAGGGCTGGAGGTTCATGCCCAGCTAATGGAGAGTTTGGGGGCAAATGTGTGAAAGTGAAGGAATAAAGAATGGGATCAGAAATCAACGGGAAAACTGCTGGGACCAGCAGGATAGAGGTCATGGACAACAATTAATAAACCAGGGAATCCCAAAGAAAGGAGATCCAAGGAATGATCCTGCAAAGCGCAGCAGAGATCTGGGAAGAAGAAGCTGGAAAAAGCCGTGACTGAATATAGAATAAAGAGGGAGCATAGAGGTGGTCTGGGAGTGAGGAAGGCAGGGAAGGGATGGCAGAGGTGGGAATCGGAGCTGTCCTGGGATTCCATGGAGGGGGCGTGACAGTCCCCTGGAATTCCAGCAGTTCAGGAGGCGGGAGGACATGAGGTGGGAGCACAGAGCTCCCTGAGGAGCACTGCAGGTGCACCCGGGAGCTGGGATGTGCTGGGACAACAGAAATGTCCCATTTTTCCATTACCTGGGCAGGCAGCTCCCGGACCACCCAGGTGTGAGCTGCTTCTGTACTGCATCCCAAATTCCTGCCCAGAGTGGTTTGGGAATTCTGGGAAGTCGTGGTAGCCGAGCATAAACCACTCTGAGAGGGAAAAACATGGAAGTGACCTAAGGAAGAGCAGCCAGTGCCCATCCAAAGAGCTGGATTGTGGAATTGCCCTACTACAGCCCCCCAGCCCGGCTCCAGAGCCAGGACGGATCCCACAACACCCAGAATTCCCGGTGTGAGTCCCTGCACTCACCACTGGCTTCATCTCATGGCCTGGACATAATTACTCCAACCCAGGCCAAAGCCAGTAATTAGCTGAGTGTGTAATTATCTCCTCAGTCCGTCTGCAGCTCAGGCTCTGTGAGGGATTTATTTCCTGAAGGGCTTCTGCGGGTTTTGCAACTCCAGAATGAAATTTGTTAACTGTTAATAACTCCCAAATTAGCTCATTTAGGCAGAGTTGGAAATAACTCAGCCATGTCAGCCGTAATCAACAAATTATCTGGAAATTTAGAAAGGCAAAGGGAAAAAAAAGGGATCTTGAGGCGTTCTCCAGTCCAGGGCAGTCAGTGGGAGGACATTTGTCACTGGTGTGGTGACATTTGTCACAGGAGGTGTCACAGCCTCACTTCTTCCCCGGGAGGGGTCGAGGGGCTGGGATGGAATTCCCAGAGCAGCTGTGGCTGCCCCTGGATCCCTGGAATGTCCAAGGCCAGGTTGGACACTGGGGCTTGGAGCAGCCTGGGATGAGGGGAGGTGTCCCTGCCCATGGAAGGGTCTGGAATGGGATGGGATTTAAGGTCCCTTCCAACCCAAACCCTTCTGGAATTCTGGTACTCCCATCCTCTCAGAGCTTGCTCCCAGAGGGTTTGGGGTTGGGTTTCTCTTTTTCTGAGGGATTGTTTTAGAGCTCGGCTCCTTCTCCAAGCCAAACCCAGACTGAGGCCTGCAAACTCCCTGGGAATGATGAGCCCGGGTGAGGTCAGGAGCTGGGCAGGAACAACCCACGATTCCTGTTTGGAGCAAATCATCCCCTTTTACGATCCCTGGGAGCAGATTCGCAGGCCCAGTGGGTGCCAGGAAGAAAATCCCTGCTGTGCTCCGGTTTCGGCTTTCTCAGTGACAGAATCATCCCCCGCCAGCCAAATTCTCTGTTTGTTATTAAATTGCTCGTGAGGGATTCAGACAATTCAGGGTTCCTTTGGAGGGAGCGGAATTCCATCCCCTGCCGCTGGGATGTGGAATTTGGCCGGAATGAGTGAGATTTTGAGGCTAAAGGAGGAGAGTTCTGCTGCCTGTCACAAACTGGGCATTAAAATTGAAGGAATCACCATCAGACCCCTGTAATTTTGGGAAAAACAAGTGCATTTATACTTTAAGCCGCAGAGCTGAACACCACAAGGTGCTCTACAAATGTCCCTTCTCCTGCTCTCTGGTGAGCACCACGTCCTGCCTGCGCAGAAACATTTTACCTTGGAATTCCCTCCATTGTTCCTGTGTCACACCTGAGCAACCGCAGACAGAGGGAAGCAGTTTAACAGAGGGAAGCCTCTCCCAGCGGATTCGAAGGGAATAAAGGGAATTTCACATTCCCTTGGTGAGATGAGGGGAGCAAACGGGCTGCGGAGCCAGGGGGAAAGCTCCGGGTGCTGGAAGCCTGAGAGGTTTATCCCCAGACAGATCTGGAGTGGCTCCAAGGGGCTGCGGCAGCCGTGGCTGGAGCCCAGAGCATTCCCAGTGCCTGTGGGACACCTCTGACCTCGATGGGACAGCGACGAAGCCACAGCTCCATCTCCCGGGAATCTGAAAGGTAGGGAAGGGGCTGGAGCACCGGGAGAGGCTGAGGGAGCTGGGAAGGGTCTGGAGCCCCAGGAGAGGCTGAGGGAGCTGGGAAGGGTCTGGAGAATCAGGAGAGGCTGAGGGAGCTGGGAAGGGTCTGCAGAATCAGGAGAGGCTGAGGGAGCTGGGAAGGGTCTGGAGAATCAGGAGAGGCTGAGGGAGCTGGGAAGGGTCTGGAGA
>VWPU01017051.1:0-62348 GCA_013398955.1 Callaeas wilsoni | reverse complement strand
GGGGTGGGAGAAGGTTGCTAGGGATTAGGTTTCCATCTGCCAGTCTCTCATCTGTCCTTACCCTGGCCCTGAGCTGCCAGTGCTCCCCTCCTTTTCTGCTGTTGAAAAGAAGGAAGAAAGCATGGGCTTTTGTTTGTTTAAAAGCATAAAAGAAAGAGGGAATTAAGCTCATTAGTCCTTCCTTATTAGTCACCATTGAATGCAGAGAGTCAGCTTGAGTAAATGCGGGCTTGCAAAATGATGTAAAATCATTCAATAGCAGCAGTTAAGGGGAAGCTGAAAGTTTTTTTTCCTGCAAATTTGAAAAATACTGAAAGAAGATGATTTTACATCAGAGTACAAAAATCAAAATCTGACGTATTGTATCACCAGTTGCTTCTTTCCCTCTTACTGATTGTCAAAAGGATCTAAATACTTACGAAGCAAGAATTTTAATTCATACTTGGGTTGGCTCTGCAGTACATGCTACAGACTTGACTTGTTTACTGCTGTATGAATTCTAAGAGCAAATTTGTTACTTTAAATGAGTGCTCTGAGGTAATGTATATAAGTACTTATATCTGAAGTACACGAACATTCTCAAATAGTTGTGTTTAGTAGGATATTGTTCTACTTGCAAGACAAGTTTCTGTTTTCCTGCACTTGGCTTTGTCTTTGATCGATGCTGTGCTAGAAAATAGACCAAATTCTGTGTTATCTGCTCTGATAAGAACTGTTTTCTTGATTTTAATCATGGAAAGCGAGTTCCTGTTGACAAGTTACTGGGTTTACCATAATTAGAAATTGGCTGGATGCTGAAGAGTGCTTAGTTAGCTTAATCTTTATGATACAGAATGTCTAAATGCAGGATGTAATTCGCTAGGATATTTTGAACGTACCAATATGGCAGCATTTGACAGTGAAATAGTACAGATTTTCAGAAGAATGGAAAACCCAGGTATCGGTAGCCTAAAAATTCCCAGATAAGCAACTGATGCCTTTTACTGCTGCTACTGTGTTGGTGACTGCAGCTACTAGTAGCCATGCTGCAAACTGAAGATATTAACAGGAAAAATTATCTTGGGAAAGCAGTAATTAGTGCATTCTTAGCACATTTACATGTTTGAAGAACACAAGAGGCGTCGCAAGCAGGGTGATGTATTACCAGGTGCTTAGTACTCTGCCCCCCTCTGCCCTCCATGCCTGTGTGTGTGTGGGAATCCAATTAGCATCAAAAATTCTCTTAGCTTGGGATGGCAGTGGCAGGTGGAGGTGGTCTCTTGCAAGTAGGACATGTAGAAAAGGGACATGGGCACTAAAATTTCATTGACAGCACTACTGTTTTCCTTTTAAAGATTTCATACAAATGAGGTTGTTGCTCCTGACGTTGTTTGAAATTATGAACATGAGTGTGGATCATTGGTATGTCTCCATGAAGTTTATTGTATTTTTACATTATTTGCATGCTCTTGAGGGAACCAGTTTCAGTGAAGACATTTTCACACAGGGCTTTAAGGCAATAAGAGAAAACAGGCAATTGTTTACAGTACTTGTAACAACACCTTCATTGATATGTCTCTTTTTTTAGTATCCTTTTATCTACATGTCTAAAATTAAATTAGGTCTCCATTACTAAAATTAGAAGAGTCATTGGATTAGAAGTGCTCTCTTTCTGATCCTTAACTGAATGAAAGGAGCTTCTTTTGATAAAACTGTAATAGAATTAAATGCTCTACATCTCATGTCCTGAAACCTTATGGACAGAGTATTAAGTTTATTATATCCATCAGACTAAAAACACCTTAAAAGGTGGGACAGAATTCTCTGGACAGGGAAATAAGGTTTGTGTGAGTGAGAGGGATTAGTCATTCAGCCTCAGTATTACTCTCTCACATACTGGATTTTTGTTCAAGGAAGCCTTTCTACCTTGCATAAACAGAACTGCCATTGTATTCAACACAAGTTTTGCTTGTTTGAGGCAACATGCTTTTCATAAACTTCATTGGATTACACTGGTGCTTAATACAAGGCTTGTGCATAAGTATTTTTACTGATTGGGACCATAGCACTCAGCTTCACTGAGCTCTGGCATCTTAAGGACTTCATGATTAAATCCTCTTCTTGGCACTATTACTCAATAGATGCGTTTTGTATGATTAAGTATTTGTACGTTTCTAAAGTGCTTTCTTTTCCACTCCAGAAGTCCTCCATAGCTGAACCCCAACCTGCTTCGTTTCTGCTGAAGTTTCTGGCTTAGAGGCATTGAGTGAATCTTCAGTAGAAATGGTGTAGGGGAAGAACAGCAATCCTAGAAGCATCTATGTCTTTAACAAGTCTGAGCTCAAGGATTGAATGGAAACGTAAAAAAAAAGTATCCAAATGTCACATTTCTCAATGAGATACATCCTGTTAGCTGGCCAGCAATTTTTTCAGTATTGAAAGTCAGTATCATCTTTCCTAGGACCACAAAAAATGTCTACATTTTTCCTTGATTTAAAAGTAAGGAGATCAGATGCCTTCAGAGCAGTTTAGCAGAGCTTGTCCTTAGGAAGATGTGAATCCTTCAAGGTTTTTGGGGACTATGGGTTCATCTGGTGTGAAATGGACTTTAGATAAGGCCTTTTCTGCCTGCTGCCAAGAGGCCCTGGGAGATGACACTGCATGATGGGTGATTGAAAAGTGACATTTTTTGAGCACTTTGACTCAAAATCTAACCTATGCCAGTCCCACACTCTGAGGTTAATGGGTCAGCTGGGATGGTGCAGCAGGATATAGGATGGGAAGGTATGTTCAAGAGGTGCCTGAGTTCTGTCCACGTTTTTGCAAACAGAGTACTGCCATTGAGTGCCACGTCTCATTTCAAAACTATTCATCCAATCTTGCCAAAGACCAAAGGCTCAAGTTAAGAGGACTACATTTTCATGGCAATAAGCCTATTATGGAGCTGTATGTGGCAAATTTTGCATACATCCTAGCAGTCAAAAATTCAAAATAAAGAACATAAAAAGCTGTTCCATTGACACCATTTCAATTGCCAAATGTTTGCTGGGGTGTGAAATTTACATCTTTGAATTTATCTATTAACTTGTCTTTGGGATATGTAAGCATAATCAACATTTGGGCATAGGAGGGAAAGCTAGTGTTTAAATTTTTCCTATGACTGGGTCATTCTCCATGAAGAAATTTTCCAACTGCACTGGGGTTATTTTAGCATGATGCAATGTATTCTATAATGTGAGCAAGTCTCTTTCATGTCTGATGTGTCACTTTTCTAAACAGAGCTGTAGAGGAACATCTTTGAAAACTTCTGAAGTGATACGTGCAGTTTTCGTGACCTTTTATTAGTGCCTGTTCAAGCTGAGATATCTTCTAACTGAGCAGTTCCCAAGCTTACCCGCTTTGGTCTCTTTTCCTGCCTTCCAACATTGAAGCGCAGATTCCAGATGCAAGTGGCACTGCTTTTCTGGAGTTGAGACATCCATTGAAACCCTGTTTCTGAGTGCTGGGATCCCACCTCATCTTGTGGACCCACATTCCAACCTGACATTTTGTACAGTAGTGTTAAAGCCTGGCTGGCCTTGGTGTAAACTGTTGTGACGTGCTGTTGTGTTCATCACAACTGGTGACAAACGTGAGATTTACCCAGCAGGAGAAGGTCCAGGCCTGCATGAAGAAAGCAATTTGTTGTCATTCAGAGAAACAACAGGCAGCTACTAGAGATAATGAGAATCTCGAAGGAAAGGTTCATTGGGAGGTGCTGCCTGTGAAATGGTTGAAGAAGCCCAGAAGAAAGCAAGGAGTGGGAGATCTGAAATAAAAGCCTCATCTGCAGCAGAGTAAATGAACTATGGTCTATAGATCCAGAGCAAGTGGGGCTCTAAAAGTCATGCTTCACAGTTTACATAAAGGATTTATTCAGAAGGGTTGGTAAGAACATACTTGTGGTGAAAAAGGTGTTTAACATGAAAAGCAGGCAGACCTAAACATAGATCAAGTAAGTGTACTACACAAGTTATATAGGTGACGTGTAGTCTTCAAATGAGTCTGTCTAATTCTGATTTTACATTTGGCTTTAAGGTGGGTTATGGCTTAAATCTTAGGCAAATGGCTGCTTACAAAAAGTGAACTTGTTCCTGTTGTTTCTTTTTAGGTTGGAAGAGGCTTGGAGTGGTAAAGGCTAGTCAAGTTCACAGAGGGTCAGGATGTAACTGGAAACATTTCCTTGCACGCAGTGAAGTACTGATCTGAAGAGGAAGTGTTTGAAGGGTGGATAAATGTCTGCGTGTATATTTAGCCAAAACCTCTATGACAAAGGGCAGCAGGGACTGGAAGGATTGCCAGGGCCTTGGTGGGCAGCAGAGGTGGTGGAGGTGCCTGGAACAGGCAGCACCCAACCTTCTGTCCAGGCTGGGTACTGACAGCAGGGTCTGACCTCACAGAATTTCTCTTAAGTGCCCGGTATCATTTCAACATCAGTACAAATTAACAGTTTAAAGAGTACAAGAGCACTATTTTTTCACATCTATTTCAGTGAAGGCTGTGAAAACCTTTGCCAACACAGCATTTTACCTAATTTGCAAAATCTGTGAGGTGTGTAGCAATGCACCTGCTTTACTGTTTACTGGGGAAAACAAACATTTTGATGTTGTGATCAATTTTTTTGAAGGAAAGGAGTGTTGAAACTGCAGAAGTTAAAAATCCAAATTCAGTTTTGTTAATTCAGGTATATAAATAGGTCATTCCAAGACAAAGGGATTGAAGTAGCCTGTGAACTAAAACCTCAAATTACAAATATAATGCTTGTTTATTATATATGAAATATATTTTTTTAAAAAAAACCCTTTCTGACTTGAGCATTTTTTATTTGAGGGGAAAAAGCCAAGCCTTAACTTTTTAGAAAATGCAGTGTTTTCTGGAATGCTTGGTTCAGCATATATAAAACTATGTTTTGAGAAATTTATTCCACTTAACTCCATTAAAAGAAACCTGAGCATCTGGCAGCGTAATAGTAAAGACTGTAGTGCGGTTCTCTTCAAAATGCAGCTGAACGCAATCTTCCCCCGATAGTTCTGATGAGTATGTGATAGCTATATTAGCTATTTCTGTTACTTGTTTTGACAGATTAACATTTTGATGGGAATTTTCCATGGAATTAATCTTTTTGTAAACATGTACTTAATAAATTAGAAGTTGACTAACAGGCAGTGATGACTAAATTATAATGTAGGAAATATTAGTATGACAAGAATTCATGTATCTTAAGAGTGATTTGGGTTTCTGGTCTGTTTGCATTTGTTGCTGTTAGCAGCAAGCCAGTCTAGGAACAAACAATCCATCCCCTTGCTATATTTTTGCAAGTTTCCAAAATAATGTCTAGTGAAAAACTGAACATTTTTGTTTTCTAAAAGCAGTTTTGCCCTTCCATAGGAAAAAAAGATTAGAAAAAATCTCATTTAATGTAATTGATAGAGCACAAAAGACAAAATGGAAAATAAGTTACATGCATTTAATACTTCTCCTATTTCTTGTATTTGGGTCTTCAGTCTTCTGTTATCTTTTAAGTATCATTTTCCCATTTCTCCTCCTAGAGCACCAAGAACATACATATGCTGAAGACAGTATTTGGCATATAATAATTCATGTAGTGAGTAAAAACTTAGGGAATTATATGTCGGACAAGACTTTTTTCCTGTTAAAACCCATAGTTGGATTAGCAGAAAAGGTGATGCCATTTGGGCAATGTATATGCTAAGTTCTGAACACTTGAAGTTTATTCCTTTTTCCTCCTTGATGTATTTTCTCAGCTGATGAGTAATAAATCACTTTTAAGCCAGGCCACAGGGAACTATGGCATGGAAGAAAACACAAGGGTGACAGGCTTATTTACTGGCTTAGCACATAAAGATGTTGGGCATGTTGCCATTACTCATCTTGAGTCTGGAGTTCAGTTCAAAGAGATGCTTGTCAATGCATCTCCAAAAGGATGCGTCATTTCCATAACGATACTGGTGGTGACTGCACGCTCAGTAGAAGCTGTGAAGAAACTGGAACTTCCTCTTTGTTCTTGTTTTGACATGGGATATATGGTTTATACAAACTAGGTTGTAAGGTATTAAAATTAATGAATAATTGTCCATTGTTTTCTGGCTAGAAGAAAGTTGAAAGTACACTTTTCAAAACACCAAGCTTTGCCCAGACTTCGTCTGCTACATTACCAAAGAGAGAACATGCCCAGATTTGTTGAATGGATCACTCTCATCCAAATGGATTTTCTGAGGCCACAGCTGGTCAGAATACACTGAGGAAATGCTGAGGAAGCCATTGCAGATGGCATAGGCCCTGTCACATCTGTCCACTACCCTTCCTGCTCTCCTATTAAAGAAAGGCAGTGTCTACAAACTCACTGAACAATGGCTCTGAGTAAGTCTCAGCTGGGTGACATTTCCAGAGAGATTCTAGAAGAAATTCAGAAATGTATGTAAATGCATTGTCAGAGAGAAAAAATACAACCCCAAGAAATGAATTTTATCCTGCACACCCCAAGAGAAAGTGTTCTACCTTCTTTTCTGTCCTGCTTGCCAGAATGAGGTGTTCTGGTCATCCTGCAGGAGGGTATTAAGTCTCCCTTTAAAAGTGCTATTGTGGTAAGTGGCAGGATGTGGTGATGCCATCAAAAAACTTTTAGTACATGTTTTTTCAGAAATAAAACACAACTTCAGTTTCTCAGAGGAAACATTTCTTGTCAAGCAAGGAATAGGTTGAGGAGGAAAAATCCTGATGAAATCCTCACTTTGTTTTTTTAAAGGACAATTTAAAAGGTCTGATTCAGCAACTTCTCAATGGCCATAATACTTACGTGTAGTTTAGCTGTGGGGCCCTAGGTACTGCCGTGGGTTAGAATGGAGCAAGCCTGCATATGCACCTTATTTGACCCATGTACCATAGATTATACTTAACAGTTTTACTGTACTTGCAAAGAAACTTCTGAAATGAAGCAAACTTTCTAATACTTTTTCAAATGTATGAAGTGAACTCTGTTAAAATCAAGCTCTTTTTAGAGAAAACTCCATGTCTATGAAGTCCCTCTTCCAAAGTACTTGACAATCAGATGGAATTCTGTCTTCTAGTCTTTGTATTTAGTACTTTGTATATATTCCTTGTATCTCGGTTCATTGTTTTGACATCAACTTTTTACTACCTACCACTGAGCCCACAAACATCTGTAACTTCCCTAGCAAAATTAATTTCTTCGGTTAATGAGAGACTTTTTTTCCCTGTAGAAACACATAATCAAAAATTGATTATACCAAACCAAACAAAAATTTCCATGAGCTTGAATCTGAGGAATTCCCAGTACAGACAAGAGAAATGAAGTGCAGCTAGATCAATGTGACTCCTGTTCATAGTTATTTATACAAGTAACAGGAACTAGGCTATGCTAATAAGCGAGTCAGTCTTTGAAGTACAAAGCGTATGCAAATGCATTAGCCAAAATTTGGAGTTTGGAATGTAATTAAGGGAGCAGAAGAAATACTGAGGGTGCAGAAAAGTTGCAGAACTATGGCCCACTTTCCAGGTGGAATTCACTGAATTTTGTAAAGTTTTTCATCATGTCCCAGGTCTTTTTTATTCTTCTAATTGTAATTTCAGGTGATAAGTAATATTGTAAATTGTAGCAGTTCATGGATACATGTTTTATATGTTAATGTTCATTCATTCTTCCTGCTGCTTATTTACCTACGGAACTTGTGCTTTTATGTTTGCATTACTTAGATCTTAACAAGCACAGCATTTTTGGGAATGCTTGAACTTAAGTAATTGTACTGCTTAATTTTTCTTAGCTTCTTTTCAGCAGCAGCATTGAGCCAATATACTCACCAGCTGTAAGGGGAATTTTAAGGGAAAAAGTTGGTCCAGACCCAGGGGTAAGGAAAGGTGAAAAATGAATGTGTGAGTTTGAACATTAGGAAAATGAAAAAAAATTACTCACGAATGGGTATAACTGTTTGTAGAAGAAAAAGCCAATAGAAAGAGTATAGAAAAGAGAGAAAATAGGAGGTCAAGAAGGTCAAGAAATTTTGAACACTTGGATAGTAGCAAAAAAGAGTAAATTAATTGATAGAAGAAACTTATCGTAGGTAGGAAGCTGGTGTGTATTTTGAAAGCATGCCAAGTCCATCCTGGCTTTTTCTGTATGGAGGTCTTCAGCTTCTTACTTTGTCTTTAAAATCTACAAGTACTTTAGCTGAAAGTTTTATGTGTTTCCTTGTGCCCAATTCTGATTTTTTAGGGAACGTGCTGCAAGAGAGAGTTGCAGCAGCCCTGCTCTCATGCATAATGAAAGTTAATGAGTGAAGGTGAGTACTCGGTAATGTGGGATAGAGTTCATTGTTCACTGTCAGGAAGATGAGAGGAGTTATTCTGGAAAAACAATATTTGTAATATGCAAATCCACTAGTTGATTTGTTTGCATGAGCAGCTATTGGAGCACTAGGCTGTATACATGCAAAATCTTAAGTGTTGGGGTTGAAGTAGCACTATCAGAGGGGTACCAGATTGAGTCACAGTAGGTGCTTGGAAGCTGAATTACCTCTTTGGGTTTCTTCAGTGCATTGACCCGTACAGCACTGGTAGAATTTAGTGACAGATTTTGAAGGTAGCACCTGACTGCAGTGAAGGGAATAGCTGGGAAACTATGCCTTTCATTCATTAGTCATCTTTGTTTTGCAATACTGTTGGTAAAAAAAATGCTGGTGTTTTGGTTTATGTTCTGAAGTTTCTTATAACACAGATGGAATTGAAAAAGAAATTACAAAAAAAAAAAGAAAATAGCATCTTATCCAAGAGAAAAAAGCTAGATGGAGAACCTTGGCACCTCCTGGGATGTTTGCTTTTTCTTTCTTGGTAAAAAAGAAAGCTTTCAAAACAAATTTGAAAGCATGGATTAGGATGTGTGCCCCATGTATATATCTCCTACTTGTTAAGTAGGACAATATAGTAGTAATAGTACATATAGTAGTAATTGTCCAATGCAAATTACAGATTAAATTCTGAAGGGAAAATCCTCCACAGTGAAAAGAATCTTCAGAAACATATTCAGTTTACTGAAATTTAATTATCAGATGAAAATCTTTGCCATACTTGGAGGAGCCAAGTGTTCAAAATTCTTAATTTTTACAAAGACTTCAATAAGTGTAGAAATAATATAAAACTAGAAATCTCAAGTAGTAGAAAAGCATAAATTTTTAGGGATATTGAGGATCGTCACGAAATATTGGAATCCAGAATAAATACCTTTGCTGTGGGTTTTGGTATTAAAAGTCTTCCTGAATTCTCTGTAGTGGAACACTTCTGAAAGGCATTTCCTATCTCTGATTGTTGATTAGCATGGGTCACAGAAGTAGCTGGTGAAGCCTGACAGGAAATGATCATGTGCAGCTCTGCACGCTTTCATTCCCCTCTTAAACTGTTCATATCCTGTTTTTTAAATGGGTAATAATAAAATGCTTCACAGAAAAACAGAAGTTGGAAGGTGTGGAATTCTAGCTTTGTTTATAAATATTTTTATATGCTTGTCTCTTTTCTTGACTAGCCATGTCTATAGTCTGATGTTTTATTGCCATACTGCCCATAATGTTTGAGCTGGGACTGGGAACCTCATCCCACAAACCACCATTTACCGCTTCAGAAAACCTTACTCAGTCTGGGTCCTGTATAGTACAGAATACTTTTGTTGGCAGAAGTGATGGTCAAGCTTAAGGATGTTAAAACACCATTTTTAAAGATATGCTTTTTATGCAATTTCTGGTTCCCATTTGCTTTCTGCTCAGCAAAACCAGCTGGGCATGAACTGTACAGTGTGACTTCAGAATTATAATTCTGCTGCTGAGGAAAGAGATTATTTACCAAATGCTTCAGGTTTTTCAAAAATGAGACTGAAACCAAGGAATATTTTGAGATTTCTCCTCACATGCACCAGCTGTGTATTATTTCCCCATGGAAAATATGATGTTTTGTGTTAAGATAGTGTTTAGAAATGGCTCCTGTGTTGCCTGTTGTCCAGGAGTGTCCGTGAGTGGCAGTAGGAGGTTTGAGAGTGCAAGGAATATACATCAGAACCATTCTGCACAGATCTTATTACAGACCAAGTACATAAAACACTGAATCAGATCTCCACTGAGAGAAAACACTGAAAGTCTGTGCAAAGCTGCAGTCATCACTGGCATCCTCAGAACGAGAATGAGGTTAGTGAGCTGCTGGCAAAGGGAAGCTGTCTCATTCACATGGATGGTATTTAGGTTTTGGACTTATCATTTCTTGGCAAATTTACTCTTGAGAAAAATGTTAGTTTGGCTTGATGTAACTAGGTAACTTCCTATAGGAAAAAAATGCAGTCATTTCTGAGAATCATGCCATTTTATCTAATGGCAAGCTTAAATACTGTTAGAGGACAGAAGTCCAAGAGCAGTTGTTAGGATTGTCCAGCCAGAAGTTCTTAGAGCACTGGAGACCCCTGGACCACTTCAGAAATCATTATGTTGATGCAGCCTCCCCTTATATGATCTACTTCGACCTACAGAAAACATTCCTGACCTGTTGTTGAAAAGATCAGCAATCCAGACAAGAGCTGGTAGGATTTGAAGAACAATTTTTGTCTTGTTTGGGAAAGGAGATAACCCTAGAGATGTGAAGAAGTGGCACTGCATGAACATGGCTTGGACAAGGGAAGAAACAGAAAGTGCCTCCAGCTTTTTGAATGTAATCGATAGAGTGGTGGGTGCCACTGGGAAATGGCAAAAGGTATAAAGCAGACAGAGTTTCAGAGACAAGGAGTGTTGCACTTCAAAACAGAAAGGTCCTTTCTGAAGATTGTCTTTAGACAGCCTGTTAGAACTGGGTGTGTTAGACTCTATCTTTCTTTTAATGAAAGAAGAGCTGAATGTTTTATGCAGTAACATACATTTGCATGCTGTGGAAAGTGATTTTTATGTTAAATGTATTTATTCCATAAGTTCAGACAAATGCCTTAAGGAATGAGCCTGGTATAATCAACTTCAATATTAACAAAATTTTCATCAGGGAGAGGCTGTTAATGCAAGCTTAAAATGACAATTTTGAACTTTTTTTTTTAAGAATTTGGAATTCATTGCATATGTCATACTGTACATGTTGCTTAAAATATACTTCGTATATACTGTTGTACTTAAAAATTGAGCAGAAAGAAATCAGTGGTTTCCCATGTCTGAGCAGAAGCCTCAGTTTAATCAAGCATTCCAGATTCAATAACCTAATTCAGAACAGTTTGGTATAGCTTCAGCCTGTGTTCAGGCATGATTTACTGAGGGACCTGCTTACTATTTTTGGGTAGTATGAGAAGCCACAACAGTATAACTACCATGGGTCTCTTGCACAAGATCCCAAGATCATGACAAATCCCCAAGTACTCCTAAGTAATTTTCTTTATTGGACATAAGAAGTGGAAATAAATGCTTCATTCTTGGTTTAAAATTTAAAACTCTGCACAATCTATATTATAATAATACGCCCAAACTAGGTCATTCTAATTCTGGTTTACCCCTTCGTATGGTGTTAACTGGAGAGGTGAAGTTTTTGCTTCCCACCCTCTTTGCAATGCAGTCAGGACAACACTTTTAGTAATAAATTGACTTCAATCCCATGTCCCAACTGTCGCTTACTTTTAAGTCTTTAATTAGTTCTAATGTCTATTATAAGGAAGCAAAACGTGACTAGATGACTATGAGAAATCAGTTGTGTAAAGTGTTGTGAAATAACCAACCCAGAGCTATTAATTTATGTATTTTCATATATATATATATATATGTATATATATATATATATATAAAAAATACTTGGGAGTTTTTTTATGTTACACATGAGAATTTTTAATAGGAGGCATGATTCCGAAAGCCATGGAGCATATCAACAAAGAAATAATTGTTTTAAGAGACACTGTAAGGCTGATAATCCCAAATTTTACCTACATGTTTTTTGTTTACTTTATGGGCTTGATGCTAGTCTAGACCTGCCACTAATGCTGCTAGCTTCAAAGCTGCTTCCTTGCAAGAGGAGCCTCCCTCTGTCTTTTTTACCTCTGGCAGTGTGGTTGTTTGAAGCTGTTCTTTGTTTTCAGTCTGCACATCATAATGTTAGTCCGCATATAACACAGGCATTCAGGTTCTTTCAACTCTGTGTAGCAATAAGATTTATGAGAATGTCGTTAGGGTTGTAGTCAAAATGTTCATTGATAGTGTAAAAGCGTGTTGTTACCTTAGCTGTACCTTTCAAATCACCTCAGTGTAAGACAGCGTCCCCAGTAATTCAAAGTGACTGAAATACAAGGTTGAAAAGAGTCAAAGCCAAACAGAGAATACATTTTGAAGACTGTAAGTATACTTTGGTAGTGTGGAGCATCCCAGGTGTGGCAGTTGGCAAGCCTGCAGGGACTCTGTTGCATGAGTATTTAGAATAACTAAGCAATTGAACTTTTAGGGTCATGGCCATGCAACAGAGAACCTCAGTGCTGAGCACTGAATAGATATGTGGAGGTTTTCACTTCACAAAAAGGAGATGAAAATGTGACATAAAGCAGTGACTTCAGTGACAACTGATGATTAGTGTATCCAAATTTTAGGGCAGCAGCTTGGTACTCCGGGAACACCTGGTTGAAAGTTTCTAAAGATGAAAAGTTAGGACTCAGAATCTCTTGAAAACAGGGCTAATGCCCCAGCTAACCTCAAATTTGCACAGCTAAATTCTTAGTATTTGAGAAGTATGAGCAGTTGGCATTGTGCCATAGGAATACAGAACTTGCAGAAAACCTCATTTTTAATACTTGATACCTGAATGCAAGTATTTGCACGTGTTTTGCTAAGTAAACATTCTTTATAACACAGACTATTTGGTAGAAGATTTGCATGTTGTTTTTCCTTTTATTTGGTTCCAAAGTTTAAGACAGTCTTAAATGTCTTTTAGTATCTGATTCAGATATGCAGTTCTCTCATAGGATGTTGGCTTTGTATCCGAGTGTGATAAGATCATTTGCTCTTAATAATCAGGTATAGGCTAGAAAGTATATAGAATACCAGGTAAGTTTATATGTATTTACCCTATCTTCATTGCCCAAACAAAAATGAATAAATAGTAAGAAAGGAACCTGGCAATTTCTGCCTGTGAGTAACGTGGCTGGCAGGTTAATTGCAGGCTTAGGCATGAATATGCAAAGGCGGAGATGATTCACAATTGCAGGAATAAAAGGGCAATGAATGGAGTCTTTGGCTAGATGTACAGTTATGCCTGGCACCAGAGAGGATGAATATAATGCTTCCTCAATTGGGCAATCATCATGATCAAGAACAAGTTCTTCCATGAGCAGAACTGCAATGCAACCTGGTTTGCTATGGGTTTGTAGCATTCACCTCCTCACCTCGTGCTTCTTCCCAGTATCTGCAGCTGCAGCTTCTTTGGTCTTCAGTGCTCCCTTGCCTCAAAGCAGTTCCCTGTACTCTCTCCCCTGTCATATTTCCTCCTCCTCTCATGCTCCCTTGACTGCCAGTTATGCAGTTATGCTTTGCTCTTAAACTTAACAAATCAAACTCTTAAATCCCTTCTGTGGCCTTCCATACATTGTTAAGTCACAAATTTTAACCTTTGTTTTTGAAAATGCAGCTGATACAGTATGAGCCTTAAGACGCTTTAAACATTTGTAGCCTTAAGACACTATTTAGATGGGAAAGAAAAATTTGAGATGTTCAAAATCTAAAATTATTTTGGATTGTCAGAAGCTTTTAAAAATCTAGAGTCCTTAAGATGCCAAGAAGCCCTTGACTAACTCCTAGTTAACTCTTACCAGCTAAGGGGGAAAGTGAAGAGTTATTCTTTCTGTCAGTCATGTATTTGTTTGTGGGTTTTTAAGTTTTTCCACTTCTTTGGTGACTTGTTTGCAATGCTGCATAATGGATTAGAAAAGGTGTTTTTAATATGCCTGTTTTGGATAATATGAGTGATGCATTCTGTGTGGTTTTCTGACTGTAAGGCTTTCCAAAATGCTGATTTGCAAGGTGACAGAATACTAAGATGAATCTGGACAGTCTTCCCACACAATATGCTTTTAGCTGCAGTAAAACTTCACAGTTCATCTGTCGTGAAAGTTGTGGCACTGGCAGTTTTTGCTGTTGTTTCAGTGCACCAGAGTTGCATTTCTCTTTCTCCCTGGTTTTGCTTTATGTTCTGTGACAGTTGAGTCACTTGGTGAGTGTTGAGCTCTGCTTTTTTTTGTGGCTTTTCAAAATGCCTGAGTGATGAAAAGAGCTGGAATGAAACAGGATTGGCCCTACTTGTGCCTCCTTGCTGATTTTCTGCAGATTTTTTTCAGTGTAATTTCAATGTGAAACAGATGATAGTGGGGTGATCTGAATAGGTTTGAAAAGTAATATGACATTTACCAGAAAGTACTTACGAGGAATGAAGACTGAATTGGGTTTGTGGCTGTTTGGGTTGTAGAGAAATGAAGCTTTGATCACTAATCTTGAAGTACGCAGAATTACTGCTGATGTCTTAATGGATGTATATAATGAGGACAAGGCAGTTGTGCAGAACTGTATGCTTATCTGAACCAACCCCAAAAAAACCTCTAAAGCAGTTCCTGCTTTACAGGGTGATCTCTGATTGACTGTGTCAGAATGGGGCTACAGTGTCCCAGCAAACTGGTACTTTTTTGAAGATTGGTAGTAAAAACACAACTTGACAGAGGCTTTTAACTTTGGGAACATATAAGTAGGGCAGTAACTATCAGGAATAGATTGAGGACTTCCAGTATGCATGTCACTGGTACAGCTGGTACTGGAGTACTGAGTCAGTCCTCATCTCCTTCCAAACAGAGGTTGTAAAAGATAACAGCAAACAAGAGGGACACCAGAGATACGGTCTGAGTAATGAATGAGTCTTATACAATAAATGTAAAAAAGACATCAGGCTTATTTTGTCATAAAGGAATTTGAGGAAGAGCTAGATTACAGAGTACAAATTCCTCCACAGAGGAGATATGGAGTGCTAAAGGCTTTTTTAATTCAGTGGAAAATGAGTCATAGTCATAAACAGAAACCAGATAAAGTCAAAGTAGAAATTAGGTACTTGATTAAATGTGAGAAATTATGAATGAGCGAGGGAGGTGGTGCAGTGTCTATTCATTGATTTCTTCCAGTCAACACTGAACACTTCTCAAAAAGGTGCATTTCCATAAAATATTAGGAAAAATAAGGGTGGGATACATGATACATATAGTCTCAGGCCTGGTGTCCTGTGAAACTTCATAAAATGACCAGATCACTTTGACTGAAGAGAGTAATGTAGCAATTTATCCCCAAGAAGCCTATATGCAATTACAGTTACTGTGCCTGTTCTACACACCGACCTACTTCAGTGCTAAAGTAATGCAGTGGTTAAGCTCATGGTGAGAATTAGTCACAAACTTGTCTCAGTCTTACAATTTATGTTTGTCTTTTAAAGCTCTTATCATCTCACAACACTTTTATTTGTAAAGCAGCATTACTAATTAGTATACATGATACTGAAAACAGTAGTAGGCAAACAGTGCTGAAAAGCCAAGAGAGGAATGGTTAAAATACAGCTTTATTTGCAATTCACAATAATTACTTGCTTTTGTTAAATTGGATGAATGGCAGTGGCCATGTGGATGCAGAGCAAAGTGTCTGATGCCATTATTTCTAAAAGTTTATGGCTTTAGGATTATCTCAGGATTGGAGAAGGGAAAGCAGGGGGGAGATAGGCTTTTCCAAAGAGTTAGATAAAAATGTTTCAAAAGGTATTTTAGGGTTAAATGGCTACAAAATTATACTGATTATTGTTAGAGCAACAGCAAGAACTTTTTTAAATGGCAGTCTTTATTCCGAATTCATTTTCTTCTGAAGGAGGCTTTCAGGAAAGATTATAGGAATTTGAGGTGTAACATTTACTGCACTAATTTTAGGAATGAGGAAGATGCTTTAGTAGCAGTGCAGCAGCCATAGTGAATTTTAAAATATAATTTAATTTTTTTGTTATTGTTAGGAGAGGTTTTCTTGCTTAGCTATATGGCCTTTTCATTTCTTTAAAAGTAGCTGCAAAGAAAGGTCAATTGAGGGAGTACAGATGGTGCCTCCTGGGAGGGGGACATAGCTTGAAGTACAAAATACCTGGTCATTAGCACCCTCCCCAGAAGGATCTGAGTGCTGTAATTAAACACAGTCCTGTATTTTTATATTCAGCTTTAGTTTTGGTAACTGCTAAACACCCTCAATTTTAACCATGCTCAGATCTGAAAATGACCAGCTGCAGGAGCAATTCATGGTCTTACACGTTCTGTACCTTGTCAGACTTTTAATGGTATCTACTCTGTGTCTTGACCTCTGCCCCTTGCACACAGATCTCTACAAAAAGGACTAGGAGACTGTTATATTTAATAAGAAGGACATAGCAAGAAATGTTAGATGGGTCTGGAAGAAAAAAGCTGTCAGTGTACATGGTATTTGATTCCAAATGAGGTGCAGTGCTCTAGTTTTTTATTTTCTATATTTTTGTCTTGCTCCCAAAGTTGTACTGTGTTAAGTGTCAAGTGAAGCAGCTTGTAATTTTTCTTATTTTTACCATCCTAGTCATTTAAAGCTAAGTTTGGGTCATGAATTAGAATAATCTTCTATTTCCTTCCCTATCATTAGCAGGGCTTTGAGTGCTGAATGGCTTTTTAGGAGAATTACGCATTTCCTTTCATTTTCCTCTCTGGCCTGTAGAATAAGCTACAGGAAGGTGAATTTTATTTCACTGAAGCTTTCCTCTTGGAAAATAAAATGAAAATTGCCACAAATCCAGCCCGAAGTGTCCAGTCTGGGGAAAGGCCAATGTTTGATAATGACTTTATGGGTTCTGATGGGTTGTGTGACAGTTCTAGTTTCTAGAGCCACCTGTGTGAGGGTAGCCTGATCTTCTGCAAACCTGGGAATGGAGAGGAGAGCATCATCAGCAAATGAGTAGTACATGAGAGGAAAAGTAAAACTTCATTATTGTCACTCTTCGTTTGAGGAAAAAACATGTTCTGATATCAAACGTGGTGTTGCTAATTGCCATTTACTCTCACCCTTTTCCGTTTTCTTTGTTGAAGCATGTGCTCACTAAAAAATTAGTGAATGTTCCTCCTGAAAGGAACTCCTTAACTCAGGATTTAGAAACTAAAACAGTGATTTCCTGTCTCTCTGTCAAAAGAAATAATTTTAATTATTTACAATTCTGTTCCCATTTCCTACCTTTGTTTTAAATATGGTTGAAAGAATTCTTAGGTGAAATAAGTACAGATGCAGATAATTTTTAAGCAGAGCTACACAACAGCCAACATCTAATTTAGAAAATACAGATAGTGGGTCTGAGCTGCTGGAGGTATTTGGGGGTATTCTTTACATTAGGTACATTCAGGTCCTTTTTTTTAGGCATTCAGGCATTTTTTAGAGGTCCTAAGGTGAATAGGAAGTTTGATAGATAGCTACAGCAAAATATATAGCAAAATTTTATTTATATTGTGGATCGGAAATTAGTTTTCCAGTGGTGATTTCACATAAATTAAAACTCTTGAGGGGTACATTTTACACCCCTCTGAAATCAGTTTGAAACTGATCCCATGAGGTCTTTTCTCTATCAGCATTCTTTTAATTCGCATGGGGAACAGCATTTCAGTTTTAGACAACTGAAAGTGCAACCTTGCTCTGAGCAACACAGATAAGGTTGTGCATATGCATATATGTGTTGTGCATCTCCTTTATGCATGAACATGTTCAGGATCTCTTCATAACCTTGGATGATAAATTCTTGGCTTCAGAATCACTCTTCCAAGAGGCTGAAAAATTTAGTTAAACGGTATTTTTTTCTAGTCCTTATCTTCTATCTTCTCTTTCAGCACACAGTCGCATAAGCAGATTCTGTGCTGTAGAGGTGGAGACGAAAATCTTCTCAAAACCTCCCCCATGATGGACCACTTGACAGAGTGTTCTGAAATGGCTTCTTCCCTATGGCAGAAGTGGAGACACGTAGCTCCCTTGGTGGGAGAAGGGAGTGAAAGAGGGGCTTCGTTCCATCCACCTTGCACAGGACTCAAACACACCTGGAAGCTTCTCTTTAGACTGGTACTTAAAGTAGCCAAAATTATTAGCTGAGACCTAGATGCACAACTTCTAGGTGGCTAGGTTGAGACAAACCCCTAGAAATACTTTGTTTTGCTCACTCTGTCCAGACATAGTCTTTAGACAGTCTGAGGCCTGCCAGAGGAACCAAACCGGTTTGGTTACCAGCTTACCAGTAACTAGTGGGTTTGTGTCCGGGTGTCTCAATGCACAGGAGTATCTAACGTGGTAGAAAATAGATCAGATTAACCTGTTTTAAATAAGTATAAATGACATGCCGGTCTGACCCATCATTTCGTTGGCAGATTCAGGCAAAAGGTAGTGTTGATTTTATCTTCTTTGGAAAGAATATACCAAACACAGCATCAATGTGTTGTCTGAGATTTAGTCTTTGTGACTTTTGACAGGGTTTCAGCCACTGGTTTATTTCTGCTAGTGTCACACCATCAGAAGCTATTAGCTAAAGTTTTGACAGTTCTTACCTCTTTATCCACTATCATGACACCATTTACTAGCTTTGCACTCTGTATACTCACATGCATTGGATCTTGACTAATCAGCTAATTGGATTGTGTTAATCGGCTTTTAAACTGCTTTTATTGGAGACCTTTGGGTGAGATGTTAAGACAGTGTCAGCATGGTTGGAATTTCTGCTTGGATGTAGTGTAATAAATTTTAAATTCCAGATGTGATGAGTTTCACTGTTTGAGAAATGTAGTGTATTGTCAGCGAGCTGGACATGCCTGTTTGGTTGAAAATC
This sequence comes from Callaeas wilsoni, assembly GCA_013398955.1. Classification (NCBI taxonomy): domain Eukaryota; kingdom Metazoa; phylum Chordata; class Aves; order Passeriformes; family Callaeidae; genus Callaeas; species Callaeas wilsoni. The sequence continues at coordinate 43,427 of VWPU01017051.1, read as the reverse complement.
AGAAAAAAAGAGGACAAAACTTCTTGCAGCTGTTTGTAGAGCCACTGCGGGGAGGTAAGGAAGGTGTAAAGTTCCAGGTGTATAGAGAGCAATCCTGGCAGAAGCTAAGAAGTGTACAGCTACTTACACAGCAGCTGTTGTCAACTCTGAAACATGTTGCTGCTTTTTTTCCAGCCCATCCTCAATTTCTTATCATGGCTGTAGTGCTGCAAGTAACTATTTTGTCAGATCTTCCCACAGATACGCTTATTTAAGATGTTTCCTGACCTTGTTCCATCCAAAACAAGCTTGATTAATTTATGCAGCCTGGAAAATATGTCCGTGTTTAACCCTACCTAATGCACTTTTGTGAGCTGAGGCGTCTCAGGCTGGACTTGATGATCTTGGTGGATTTTTCTAACCTTAATGATTCTATAACACTATGGTCTAGCAGGAGGGCTATGTGAGTGAGCTGGGCAGTAATCTTTTCATTAAATCATAAAAAAGTTAGACAGAAGGGGCCTTTGGAAGACTTGAATTAAAACCATTTCCAGCACTATCTCTGGTGAACCTGGTCTTTGTCCAACTTGGTCTTGAAAACATCCAAGAATCTATGTTGCACCATCTCACTGGACAGCCTGTTCCACTGCTGCCTAGAAATTTTGTTAATCACATTTTTCAAATCTGAAGCATCCAAGCTGTAGTCTGTGATATTTACCACTTGGTGTATTTCTGCTACTACCAAAGTGAATTTTGGTCTGTCAGCACTCCAGAAGCTCTTTAAACCATTGTAGGCTGCTATTGGATTGCCTCTTGACCTTCCCTTTGCCACACTAACAAAGCCCAGCTCCCTTAACCTTTCATTGTGGGTCACATGCCTTCTGTATGGTGTTTGTATTATTTGTGGAGAAGGCACACTGTTGGTTCCTATTTGTTTGGAGTGCACCATGACCTCCAGGTCATTTCAGCAGGGCTGCTACACAAGCAGTCAATTTCCAGGCTTCGGTGATGTATGGAGTTAGTCTGCTCAGAAACCAAACTTCACACTTGTAGTTGAACATGATGAAGTTTCTGTTGTCCCAGTCCTCAGTTTAAGGAGTATTAGGACCTCCTTGGATTCTCAGCTGAATCTCTCAGGGAGAGATTGAGCTAAAAAGTAATTTATGATTGTCCACAAAGTTGCTGAGGGGTCTGTTTTATCTCTCAAGTAGTTGATGAAGATACTGAACAATATCAGCCTGCTACTGGTATTGCGGTACTCTGCTGATTACCAGAGCAGGTGTAAAGTCCCTTCAGGGCTGCCGGTCCAACCAACCAATTTCCAACAGACCTAGGAATCTGTTCTTCTAGCCCTTACTTCCTCAATTCTCAAGTGAGTATGGGAGAGTCACAGTGTCAAAAACTTTAATAAGACGAGATATATTGTATCCACCTCTCTCTCCTCATCCCCAGAGCAGGTTATTTTTGTTACAGAAAGCGGACAGCTCGATGAAGCATGGTCTGCTTGTGTTGAGTCGTGTTGATTGCCTTCTTGTCCTTTCATGTGTCTGGAAGTAGACTCCGAGGAATATGTTTCCTGCCTGTACAAGGACTGAGATGAGGCTGACCAACCTGTTGTTCTCTTGGTCCTCCTTCTTGCCTTTCTTAAAATAGGCATATCAGTCTTTTTCCAACTCTGGGAACTGACTCTGATCGTGTGCATTTTCTCATACATAATGGCCACACAATCACATCAGCCAACTCTTTTGGCACCCCTGAATGAACCCCCTCCAGTCCCAGGTGTTTGAATAAATACATTGAATTTTGCTGATGAGCACCTTACCAGTTACTTACAAACTGTCAGCTGCCCAAACTTTCTAAAACTGTAGTGGTCCATGCAGGGGTCTGGAAGCAAGTTTTTCCATATTGTGATTCTGCTCCAATAATCTCTGGGCCTACACTTCCCCTAAACTTCCTTTTGCTCCTGGCATTGCTTGCAGAAGCCCTTCTTGCTTCCCTTTGCCTAGCTGGCTAATTCAGCTGTAGCTGGCCTTTGACCTTCCTGGTGTTGACCCCTAGTGACCGAGGAATGTGTTTATCCTCCTTCTCTGGTGCCTTTTTAACCGGCAGAACTGCTTTTTGGAGAGGATGTGTGCCGGCACCTTGGCTGTTCATTAAAGCACCGGGAAGCTGTGAGTGCACAGACGGCGTTCCCGTCGCTCTCCCTCCAGGGCAGAGGAGTGCCTGCTGAAGATACCATCTTAATATTTACATCGTTTCAGTCGCTTGCTTTTGTACACATGTAACAGGTCATGAGAAACTATTACTTTCCATATCCCTGATGGCTATTTGCAGTATGACTAATTTATCTCAGCAGGCACACTATTATAAATATGTATTATATTGGGATAGTGCTGTAAATGGCCATGTTCTTCAGCAGAATTGCTCTAGTTCAACACAATACTTTTACAGTTACACTACAATGCTACCATTTTTTAATTCACTGCAGTTAAAATGTCATAAAATTGAAATATAGGAAGTGAACCTGTCTGTTTTTTACTTCAGAGACCACATAATGGTACAATCTTGATACAATCTATTTTGAAGTTAAGGTACAGCAATGCATACATAAAACTTTGCCCGTATTTTTTCCATATGGATATACTGGTTCTGTATGCCACGGGGTTGTTTATGTCCAAAGCACTTCAGAGTGAGTGGGTGTGATGGAGCTCTGATGGTGACATTTGGGAAGAAATCTCCTTCAGCTTGGTTGTACTGCTCTCACATTCTTTGGAAACAGTGTCGACTGGGACAGGCAGTTTGTCTTGCCTTAGTATTGCCGCCTCTTTGTTCTCATGACTTTCATATCTTGATACTTTTCACTTTCTCTTATACATATTTAGTTCAAGTGAATGTGTTTTCTAGTACATTTTATTAGTAACTACAATTTGTCAATAGGATGGATAAATAAATAATGTTGTGAAAGCTTTTCAAGTCAGACTTTGAGTGGATGTGTTTTGTAATGCATTAATGGCAGCACAAATATCCACTATTTCACTAATTGTATTTCTTATTCAAGCTGCAATGGCTTACTCCTGGGTTCTTTTCTAGTATCAGAGAGTAACAAAAGAGCAGTTGACTTTGACCTTAATTAAATTTACTCAATGAGACATCAGTGTGCAAGTTCCACCTGCACAATTGTGTTTCAGAGTTATGTTTCTTTTAAGAAGACATCTTAAAGGTCGCAAGAGACACTTCTCAAAAGATTTTCAATAACAGCTTGTTTGCAAGATGAAATTCTAAATCAGTAAATTAATAATGAATAGAGTTGGAATTGGATATATAAAAATAAGTTTTAAAAGTGAGTAACGTCGAACATGTCCTTGTCCAGTTTGAACAGAAAAAAAAAGTACACAACTTGAAATCAGAAAAGGCACCTGAGCTGTACAGCTATTTGAGATTTAGCTTTTTGTTCTGGATAATTCTGTCTGTCCCACCATACTTAGATGATTTTTTGCGGGGAGGGGGGGACGGGGGAAGGGTTGTTCTTTGTTTGCTGGTAACTTTTGTCTCAGTACTTCAGTTACTTCCTGTACTTATCTGCTTCTTTGTGGAGTTAGGGAGTACTTTGTTATTCATGAGGAACTAAATCAATCATCACTTTCTCATGTCATCTTGCATTGCATCAGCTTCCTTTTTCAGATGAAATGGATGGGTGTAACTCCTTATGGAGTTTAGCAGTGCTGTTTGCTGTCTTGGTTTTGGGTGGTGGTTGCTCAATATTAGCTTAAGCATTTAAACATTGCAGTTAATTTATGTTTATCCATGCCAATGCAAGGCTTGGAGTTTAAGCACTGTTGAGGTAAATGGGCATTTTTACTGCAGTAATGTTATACCATTATCCCTACAGTCATAATTGCAAATATTTGCATTTTCAGTGGAAGTGGGTAAGGATTAAGAACACAACCAGGAGAGAGGTGGTTGTAGAGATATAACTGAGAATGCAATTTGTCCTGCCAGCATCCTAAAATTGCTAATGATGCGTTGGAAGAAGTAAAAGAACTTGGGAGTGTTGATTGCAAGATTCCCAATTAGTTTGTTTACTGAGGGGTCGATGGAATATATTATGGGGTATGAGAGCCGACAGGTAGCAAAAAATACCTTATCATTTCAAGTTTTCACTGGAGCTGCATTCAGGTTTGAGTAGAATTGAAATTATTTTTTTCAGTGCATTGTACGGTATGCTCTACTCTGATTTAGTTCCCTGATGTCATAAGAGTCTGCTACCTAAGTTATTACATTAATATTCATTGGGTAGATCAGTATTGCACTGTTGGAGCCGATAAATTTTGGTTTAGTTTAAAATCAGAGATGATATTTTATACATTATGTTAGCATACAATTTTTATTAGCATATCAGACCGGGAAAGAATGATGCATTGCAGTAAAAAGCCAAGTATTTCAAGTTAATTGCTGTTCTATTAAGTAGAAGTGGTGGTTTCAGCTTAAAAGAGTGTAGAGAAATGTTTGGCTAATGAAAAGAGCACTCAGAGTGATAATAATTGTTTGATGTAGTGAAGCTGCTGGCTGAAAATACTCACCTCAGTGGTCAGAACTGAAGGTGCTTAGAGGGAGGTGCTGAGATGGGACTAGTCCAGCACACAGAAGCATTTATGGGATGAGCCCAAAAGGCAGAGGTGCCCACCAAGGCCCATTGTGGTACTAAAAATAAAGAAAGAAATAAAGAGCTGCCAAGATAAGTATTCAGCAGCAGGTTTGTCTAACCTGACCTGCTCTTTTTGTCCAGAACCAGTAGTACAAGAGAGGCAAAACCACATTAAAGCACTCGGTTAGAGGGTAGCTGGTCGACGCAGGTGTGATCCAGCAGATTTTTCACTGTGCAGTGCTGGTACATTGCCAGCCCACACAGCCAGGCAGCTCCTCTCACAGGGCCACAGTGAGGGCAGGGAATCAAGGCAGGTGGTTTTCTTAACTGTTTGCCTTCTCTCTTGCTCACCCTCCCGGTGTGCTTTGGGCAGGTGTGGAGCCATCGCTTCTTGGAACGTGCCACCAGTCATTGGCAGCTCCTTGCCAGCTCCCCCCAGTTTACACGCTGAGCATGATACCCTGTGGTGGGAAATACCCCTTTGGCCAGTTTTGGACATCAGCATGTTATCAACATTATTCTCTCCTAAATCCAAAACAGCACTGTAAAAGCTACTAAGGAGGAAAACTGACTCTATCCCAGCTGAAGTTCCTTCTTGATTTCCTTCCACACCCACACCCTCAGGTTCTTACTTCCTCTACCATGACAGGGTTGCAGATAAAACCCGAGTGGAGGAAGGGAATCCAGCTTTTGCTGACTGCTATGGGGATCTCTGTTCAGGAATGTTGAATGAAAGCTCCTGAGACACATTTTGATTCATAATACAACAGCAGTTTCCTTCCCCGTGCCCCTCTTCAATGATGCTCTCAACAGCTGCCACAGATTTCTGTGCACTGATTTGAGCACTGTAGCACTGCAGGGTTATTTTTGTCAGATTAGAAATATCCGATCCACTGAACTTTGCATTGAAGATTGGATTTGTTTACTTCAGTCTCCCTCTCTTTCTGCTTTTCCACTGTTAGAGAGCTGTTGTTTTTGAAATGTGTCCTGTTATTTGAGGCAGCAGATGTATTTATGGCTCATTTTGTGATGATGTCTAAAGGCCAGATTTGAACAGGGATTCTGCTGCTGCACAAGGCTTGGGGTAGGGGTTCCATCCCCAGGAAAGTTCAGAGAGGAAGTTTTTCTCTCTCTTATAACCATGGAGCATAACACAAGGGAGCATTTGGAAGAGTTAGAAGTTGAACTCAGTGTCTGAAGATTGAGTACTGTCCTTTAATTGCAAACCAATTCTTTATAATTTCTAGATGTCAGGGTGTTCCCTCCTGTTGCATCCCTGAAGTATGTCACTGGTCTGTCCTTTGTCTAGCTGGACCCATGAAACTCCAAATAAAAAATTGATATTTATTTTGGAAGTCAGTGCAAATAGGGAAGAAAATTTAGTGATTCATATATTATGAAAAATCCACTGAAACTAAAAGGGATCAAGAGAGTTGTAGTGAACATGTGAGAGAGATGGAGTACAGTGATCATATGTGTAAAAATAAAGACCAAATATTAATAAGTAGATATGGCAGAAAAATCTACATTTATATATGATGGTAAATGTATATGAGCACATTCAGAAAAAAAAGTTGGACTTCGATAAACTTTTTTGCCTACATTAGGATAGTCATTGGAAACACATCCATTTCAGAATCTGATTGTACAGCACTGCTGTTTGGTCAGGTCTGCTATCTTTCACTTTGATTATAGATTAAGATTCAGCTTTCTGTTCTAAAATAAGGTTGTCTTGACAATATTTAAGGATGAAGGAATTGGACTTAGAATGGATTTGAATTAAAAAGTGTTTGATACTGCTTCTATGTTGGGATCTTGGTAGGTTTTTAGATTAGCTTTTAAAGAGGTTTTTATTAGTTGTTTGGGTTTTCTTCCATCAGGCTGGACAATTCTTTCAATGATTGGCAGAATCTGTGTTCAGCCAGTCTATACTTCGATGAATAGACTTCTGTAGTTCCATAGGTCTTTTTAATCTTTACTGCTTTAGCAGTGCACACAAATTCTGTCATAGGAGAGTACTTCTGCAGACCTGGACATGCAAAGATCGAGTGCCCTTCCAGTGGCAAGAGTCCTGGACCGTAAGGGATAATGAGAGTGGCAGGCTCTGGTTAGTATTACATAGCACATGAATAAAATAATTACAATTGGTGAATGTAAGTAGAATATATTACAGTCACTGGTACTGAGCTCACCGAAAGAACGTGAGAACCATCTGCAGTTAACGCCATGACCACTGGGATTTCTGAGCTCGCAGTGCTTATATGTAACTCTGGACAGCACTTTGGCTGAAATAAATCATTCTCACCCTACTGAAATCAGTGGAGCAGTTGTAAGTTTTATAAATCAAAGTTTGGCAATCTCTGATATAAAATTTTTTATTGAGTTGGAACATCATGGAGGTCTCAGTTGTAGACTGCATTAATTTTTTTACCTCCTAGGAGATGTTTTTTCAGTACTAATTATGCTACTTTCTTCCCACCTAAGTTCATTTTTTCATAAATTTTAAGCTAATATGTATTTTATGGCACTTCTTAAGTAAACCATGCGAGGATTTGTTACCTATTGTCCAGAAGACAATAAATATAATAATTGAGATGCAGAATAAATAGTGCAGGAATATAGTGCACCGGTCTAGGATATGCAAAAAACACTACTTCTGTAGAACAGCAGGAGCAGTCAGGGCTCAGCTCTGAAATCCTTGTTGGAACTGGTACAAAAAGACACTTGTACTTTGAAGGACCTTACAACTTAAAGTTAAAACTGTTTTAAGAGAAATCATAAGAGCTGCAAAGCCTTTCTTCAGAGATGGTATCAAAACATTTTGGCACCTAATCAGTCATTTCTTTCATTGTTATAAAAACACTGAAGCATTTTCAAGTGAGTGTTTTGAGAATAGCATTTGTCCAAGGCTCTCGTGCTGCATTAAAAGTGCCTGCAATGCATTTCTTGGGGAGGTGTGATTTGCAGCTAATGATGAAGAACCACCTCACGTTAATATTCTTCCAGTACTTTTGCGCACAACCACTGGGTTGTTGGATGGGAGCTCACATTTCACGTCTCCTCCTATCCGAGGGTTATGTCATCGTAAATTGCCTGCGGCAGAACTTGGCATTCTCCTGAATTTCACTGTCTAATGGCACCAATCGGGTGCCTTGTGGACCTCATCAGATATACATGACTGCTCTCAAATCTGGCCTCCTCATTCCGCCGGGGACTGAGTCTTGGACCCTAATGAGTGAGAAGCTGGGAGGAAATGTGGTTCTTCTAGACAATAAATTAGGTTCAGAAAATAAGCATTTATCTGTTGAAAGTGTTTACCATTTGGGGACCCTGGACCAGACTTTGCACAGCAGCAGTGTAAGTAAATTGACTGGCATCAGATAAAATGATGCACAGAAATCAAACTGCTGAGCAATAGGCTTTGAAAATGTCTTTGAAAATACAATGAAGTCAGATGCTGTTCTCTGTTGCACCTTAAGCAGGGAAAGATATGCCCAGGGTGAGCTGCAGTTTGCTTTGGAATAATTCACTCTTCAGTAGAGATTGGTTATTATAAAACCTTGATCCAAAATAATTCTATTATTTATGTGATGTGTCACTTCTACAAAAATGTAACATAAATGTATTGAGGTTGTTTTTTCTTGTGCTCTCAGAAGAAACTAAATCTTCACCATTTTTCTTAACATTTATAAGCAAACCTCTCTCATGTAATAATAAATCATCTTATCCTAAGTTATTGCTAGTGTATTTATGTGATGTTCTGTGCTGCTTAATTTATTTTTTTTTACCAACATCCTCTTCTGTTTTCTAGTTATCTTTTCATTACATTCAGATGAAACTACTCTCCTAATAGTTAGGGGAGGATGCTATGACTGGTGCTTATGGCCAACATGGATAGCACTCCTGTTACCCTATTCCTTTTCCATCTCTTTTCCTTTTATCTGTTGGATGCTTGCCACACACTATAATCACAAGCACTTTTAGGTCAGCGACTGCTGTGTTTTATTTTTAAGCTGTGCTTGTTAGCAGTTGGACGTAACACCGAACCTGATTTTGGGTTCCAAATGCTGCCATAATGGGAATATTTAATGATAATAAAATGCTTTGCTTCTCTTTCATTTAGAGTTCCACCTAATCTGACTAAGCAATCAGCAGTTACTAGGCAGATCTAAATGAAATATTATTACTCTATAAAACTGTTTAAATTTGAATGACCTTTTATTTAAGATGCATAAGCATTTTTCCAACATTTGGACTGTTAAGCAAAGTATATGCTGTAAAAGAAGCATTTATTGCTTGCTTGTAAAAATAAAATACAATATTGGTAAGTTAGCTGGAAGCTTGTAGATATCCTAAAAAGATGACAAGGTAAGATAAGCAGTAGAGCTAAACCGAAATTGCTCTGGAGGTCTTTCTGAATAGCTGTCAGTTTTATGTTCTCCAAGCACAATAATGGGCACTCCCAGGAGGTGGGAGTCTCATGGGATAATTATTCTTCTGAGGTTTAGACTGGTTTTGCTATGCCTTTTCTACAGATCGGTAAGACTGCCTTATAATTATTCTGCTCTTCTTTCACTAGGTTTTTCTAATGTAGAAATTAATAGAATTAAATTTGTATACATGCACTGTACTTACATTACCTAGCCTATTAATGAATTTCAAGCAATATTGAATGCTATCAGATGGCAATAGTAAGTGGTCTGGTTAGCTTTTATCTTGCAAATTGGATTTAAGTCTCACTGCCCTTGCCTCTTGAGATGTGTTTCTTTTTAATATTCAGGTCTATTTTCTGCTGTCATAAGCAGGCATATTTACTCTCTCAGATTGGTATACTTTTAACTATCTTTGAAAATAATAAGAACAAGAAGTAAAAGTTTAAAATAAATGTATATTTTACAGCTGTTGAATATTTTTATAGTTCCCAGTGCACAAAGCTGGCACAGTTGCTCACTATCTCCCTTGTGAGCATCAAATAATGTTGATGAAATTAAGCAAAAACCTGGCAAAACCTCAGCTTCATTTGGGGTGGGTTGTTGGGCAGCACACTGTCTTAGTCATTAGTTACAACTGATGTTGCCAATAAACTCACAGACAACCTTATCCTCTGGGCTCTCAAGGAAATCTGTATTTTGGGATGTTTTGCTGCTAGAATGATCTGACAAGCTCTGACAGGCTTTCCTGTATGATATAACAAACATATGGGAAAAGCAGGAAAAACGTTTTTGAAAAAGATACACATGTATTGGTGTATTTGCAAGATGAAATACCCATCTTAGCTCTGGTGATGTTGGACATGAGTGAATTAGCTCATCTTTTTACCCGGATTTCCTATCTCCCAGGATGAGAGCAGAACTGCAGAGCGGTGGTTGCTACTAAGACTTGCATTTCTTGCTTGGCACCAACCCTTCCCCTTAGCTTAAAAAAATTGCATCATTTTGCTTTGGACATTTGCCAGATCTTTCCAAAGGAAAGACTTGAATTTGTTTTGTTCTCCCCTCTCGGTGCTCCAGAGAAACATTAGTCAGTTTTGAGTCTCTGAGCATGTAGACACACGTTTGTCCTTCAGGAGTAATGAAATGCTTGAACGTGAACCTTGCTTTGTTGGATGAAGATCAGTATGTTACCAGAAGAGCAAAGCTCTCCTTGGTTTCATTACTGGGGAGCAATTGATGGAAAGCATCTTTTTTGTGCCCATAGATATTGATCTGCCAGAGTACTGCTACCTCCATGTGAGCCCTGGGAGCTTAGGCACCAGGACAAAGCAGCTTCGGTAATTCTGCCTTGCATTTGGCCAGGTTTCATCGTCAAGGCTGTGGTTATGCTGTGGCATTTAAAGAATTCTGACTCATTTGCTGTTTAAAGGGAAGACTGTGCTGGATCATATAGATCAGCTGCTGATTTTGGCCCACAGGAAAAAAAATGAGGATATTTGATGTCTAAACTTTACCATTCAGGGTATAAATCACAGTAGAAAGTATACTTGCTTAATGGTATTGTATTGAATGTTGTTTATTATTTACCTGCTGGAAGCTTATAGAAAATACATTTGCAAAACTTTTGATGACTATTGCTTCTTTTCACTGAGCCTCTACAATAAAATATATGAAATATTGTTGTGCCAAAGCCATAACCTTATTCATAATTAATTGTCCTTACACAAAGTGTTTCAGGGGAATGAGTTAGAGGGTTTGTTCAAAATTGTGGCAATCAGGTGAATCTTTAAAAATAACAGGATAGAAGAGGGTATTTTTTTCCTTACTGACTGATTTTATGATCAAAGATATGATGGATGTGCTTTTAAGCACTAGCTTTACCATCTTCTGAGTCTTTCTGTAAGATAGGTGGTATAAGAAACAAATTTTCTTTGTTGCTTTCACAAGGGTGAAGAACAATTCCAGAAAAGTTACTGAGAAAAATCATGCTTTCTCCTTCCTTTGTAACTCATTTATGTAGAAATAACCAGCCTATCTCGGATTACACAGAAGTAAAATCCATTTTTATAGAGGAATTACTGCTTCCACTCTATTTGATTTACTTATAGCATGTAAAGAAATTTCATGTGTTCTAGGACACTTAAATATGGTATTCTTGTGCTGTCTGCATCTTTAAAATTTGCAAAGTAGGAAACTGGGATGTTATCCAGGCTGCAGTTGCATCTTCCTTTATACACTGTGGGTGGCTAAATTCTGTCCTTTCCCTCGGTGCCGCTGGAGACACTGGTACAGCTGTCCTGTGAGCACCGGTTTGGAATTGTTTTAATTTGACAATGAAAATGCTAGAGAGACATGGGGTTGGCCTCACCAGACATGCCATTGGCCAGAGTTTCTCTAGGGAAAATGCTGCCAACATTGCAGGTTGCAAAGAAGAACTGTGTCGCCTATGCTCCGGCATCAAGACATTTTGCAAAGACCTGTTGGTTAGTTTGATAAAACTTGTGGAAGACCTAAGTGTATTTTAAATTTTATAGTATATCATACAAGGTATTTTGTAAATATATGATACTGTAAGAACTCATTATCAACTGTAAGAGTACCAGGCTGTAGTAAAAAGCTCTTGGAAGAATTATAGACCTCCACAAGGCAATTAAAATTCCTCCCAAGTAAGGAAACAATACATAAACCATATTCTTCTCAGGTGAAATACTCCATGATAGTATTTTAAATACTGGTAGTAATCTTTTTATGGCTAAAGTTGCAGGGAGGAAAAGTGTAGTTACATAGACCTTTCCAAGAAATAAGATTTTTGTCAGAATGGACGTATTATCATGGAACTGAATTTTAATAAGGTCAACATTTCTCTCCTATTTAGATCCAAAGCAGTAAGAGCAGGAACAGCTGTAGTGGGAGAGCAGTTAAGTGGTGGATGATGATAGAACAGACTTGTGTAGTGTTTCTCCAACTATAGAGTATACTTGAAGAGAAGGTGGATGCCTCAGTAACAGCTGACCTTAATCCAAGCTATTTTCTTAGAAGAGAAAAAGATTCAGAGACTAAAAATATTTTTATATTTTTATGTAAAAATATATTTTCACATAAAATAATAATTCAATTGGCCTTGAACATAGTTGATACACTTATATAAAACTGCCCACTGAAGAATGTGATTAATAGTCTCATGTTTTTCTAACAGGGGAAGTATATAGGTACAGTGTTGCTTCTTATCCTAAGAGCCCCATTTATTCTGAGCTTTATCCAAGAGCTGTGGGAATTATAAATATGCTTTGCAGGTGGGTGGTGTTTTTCCTGTTTTTCATGTTTTAATGTATAGGCACAAATACTGCAGCAATACTACAGGACCTGTAAAGCAAGCCAAAGTAAAGTCAAATTATTTGCTAAGCTTTTCTTCTTCTGCAGATCATTATGCCTGCTCTGAATGACAGGATATTTCTCATCTCTGATGTCCAAGGCTTGAAGTTGTGTTGAGGCCAGAGAGTTCATTAAGGTGCCAGGGATATGCGTAGCCCCTATGCTGAGTACACCACCACCTCATATCCTTGAACAGACAAACACTTGCTTGGGCACTCTTGTGCCCTTGCTCAGAAAGATGATGAAATGACTCATGTCAAAAATAACAGTGTTACCAAAAGCAATGATTTGGACTTTGCTAAAGGTTAATAAGTTTTCAGGGAATGGGCTGGCTCCTTTGATAAGCCAGATAAAGGGGTATCATGTCAATGTATGAGTGAATTTCTGCAACTGGGAATGTATTCGCAATACTTCAACATAAATGTTCTAATTTAAAGACTTTGTGGTGACCATTTGAATGCCATTTTTTGGCATTCTTGTGGTTATCTCTGTCATATGCTCTTTCCTACCATGCCTGAACTGCTTTGCTGAGTCCAGGGATCATTGGCTGGAAGGCTGTGGGGGAGAGAGCTTTAGGATGCAGTAAGTAAATGACTGGAAATGCGTTGCCATATCCTGTACAGTGACAGAATTACTGCAGCAGAACTATGATCAGATATGCCAACTGATTATCTGGCTTTGATTTTCAGCCAGGAACTAACTGACCATTAGTTAGAAGCTAAAGTATATCTGTGTAAGATAGGAGGTCTGCTAATGTGATGTGATTTAACTTTTGTCATGTGTTTATTCCTGAAAACTTGTCCAATCTCTCAGTCAGGCAGGGCTCTGATTGTCCCATTTTAAAGCCTTGATGCCTCTGGTTTATAGGTTAAAAATATGAAAAGGTGAAAATAACTGTTAGATTTTAATTACACAGGCCTTAGTGTTAAAACAGAGAATGGTAACAATCATGGAGTGTAATTTTTAGTGACTAGATTAAATTTAATGGCAGCTAATAACTATAGAAGATTTTTTGACAATGAAGGATAGAGATATTTTGTGATGTTTTTTCGTTGTCTACCCTTTTAGTTTTTAGACAGAAATCTTTCATGATCTGTGTAAGGAAATTCTTCATTATTGCTCTGGGAAAAAACATTTGAGAACATTTAAATTATGGAGGTTCTTAAATGCTATCCAAGGGCAATAGATTCAGTGTGATTCAGCATTAAAAAGGACCTACCAGTCTAAGATTAGGTAGTATGAATACCCCTCTGCACTCTTAAATCTTACACATTTCCCAGGAAATATTTAAAGCATTTGGAATATTTTCATCAGCTTACTTAGATCCCTGTCAACTTCTTGGATTTCCACTCTGGAAGAGCTTGTTTAATTATATTTTTTGGGCCCTAAGAAAGACTAGACTCCTAAAGAGAGTTTGAAAACTAGAACTGTACAGACACCCTTCCCTTTTACACTTCTCCTATTGCTATAGAGAACCCTGATTATTCTTTCTCAATTTCCAAATTTAAAATTATATTTTCAATGTTTTTAATTATCTTTAAATCTGCAAAAGAGAAAGGCAGATTTTTTAATTAATGGGATATTGCTCCAATCTGAGGGTCATAGCTGGCTGAACACCACTCACCAACTACAGAACATGGCTCTTTATAGTTTTGTTCTACAAGTTTAGCTGTGGATTTAAAAAAATTCAAATCTCCTGTGATCTGTTGGAGTATGTCCCTAGTAACTCACTTGCTTCACACTCATATTTTATTTGATACTTGGTAAATCTTCTAAATTATTAAAGTTACCTATTTGCATGATCTTTCACCTGCATTTTAATAAAAAAGACATGTGCATTTAACGCAATTAACCAGGGACTGACCACATGGCTATTAGTGGAAAGATACAGTTTTGAAATCTGAAGCCAAAGCAGGAGAGAGCACAATTTGAAATGACCCTGATTCGTAGAACTGGCTAAATGCGATACCTTCACAGCAGCAGCTGCTAATAGCACGTTTGTGGCAGGCAAAAGGAAAAGATACAAAATAGCTGTCCATTTATATTGTGGTTATTAAAAGATTACTGTTTCAGTCTAATTGCTGTGTGAGACAGAACTCCACCCCTTTTGTGAGCTTTTTTTGACGTTTAAATTACACACTATTGCTGATTTTTAATATTTTTTATAGGAGAGAACAGCGCAGTGGGAAGCTCCCACCATCTGAATTAATACACCAATTATAAACTGTGTTGCAAGTAAACAGTTTGATCATTTCTGTACCTTATGCTGAAAGCTGGAGTGCCTCATTAAGACAAGAACTGAAGTCTCATTCCATATTTTAGCTGTCCATGTACTAGTGATGAGAAAGTTCAGTGATAAAGCTGGCAACTGCTCAGTCCTCCACGGGCAACTCTTCGTTCTGAACGAAACATTAAACAGAGTGTTTGACACGCTGAAATGTTCCAACAGCTCCATTGCTAATTATTAACTTTAACAGAGTTAATTTTGTTCTTCACAGGAGCAGTGACTTTTCAGGAGTTAAGAGTGAGGGACTTACTTGGCAGTAGGATTATTTGCAACTTTAAAAATAACAGTATTCATTCTCAGTGGGGTCAGATGTGCCTGTAAGGGTAGTTACCATATATGATAGAAGTCTTCATGATGTCCAAAGTATATGGCAAATGAGTGCAATCAAACATAGAAAAAGTGACAATTTAAAGTAGTTTGCAAAATGACTGCAATGTGACATAGTTGTGTATGTGTATATCTATTAATTGTTGAGAGGGCAAAATAAATTAAACCAGCCCTTCACCAGCACAAGACTAGCCCGTGGGGGATCAGATAAGGAGAAAATGAGCTTCTGTAATTGGTATAGTTTTAATCACAGAGTGGAAACTAAATAATGGCTCTATGTTTTATGTGTCAGAAAAGAACTGATGCCCCCTAAGGAAGCCCCCTTACCACTCTTTCACTTTAGTCTCCATCCACCAGTGTATGCCAAGGACCACCCACCTGGAGAACTGCTTGGCAGAAAAGGACCTGGGGGTTCTGGTGGACACCAAGTTGAAAATGAGCAGCAACGTATCCTTCCCTTGAAGATGGCTGATGGGATCCTGGGCTGCCTTAGTTGGAGCACTGCCAGCAGGCCAAAGGAGAGGTGCTTCTTCCCCTCTGCTTAGTGCTGGTGAGGCCACACCTGGATTGCTGTGTCCAGTGTTGGGTTCCCCCGTGTGAGAGAGATATGGACGTGCTGGAGAGATTCCTATAAAGCGCCGCAAAGGATCCTCTGCAGGGCTGGAGGATCTCTCCTATCAGGAGATAGGAGAGATGGGACTGGTCAGCCTGGAGAAGAGAAAGCTCAGGGGAATCTTAACAAAGTGCGTAAATAGCTGAAGAGAGGATGCAAAAAGAACGAAGACAACTCTTTTCAGTGGTGCCCAGTGGCATTAGCAGTGGCGATGGGCACAAAAATGAAACACAGGAGACTGTCAGAACATCAGGAAACACCTCTTCACTGTGAGGGTGACCAAACACTGGCACAGGTTGCCCAATGGGGTTATGGTGTCTCCATCCTTGGAGATACTCAGAAGCTGTCTGGACATGGTTATAGGTGGCCATGCTTGAGAAGGGGGTTTGGACCACATGACCTCCACAGGTACCTTCCAGCTCCAGCCATTCTGTGATGTTCTGTTATGACCATCCACATTATAGTCAACTGAATAATAAAATTCTGTCAGTATGAAGGAAAATACAAAAAAACCCCACATGTGCATGAAGAGTGCAAACGCTGTTTATCTTTCACAGAAGCTTTTACTCAGCAGTTTTATGTTACTGTTCTATATATAATTACATATATAAAAGTAAGAAAAATGTGTTTAATAATATATGCTAACTTAATGTTTCAGAAACAAAGCAATAAATATGAAAGCATATGTGGTAAACCTGTGAAAAAACTCTTTAAAGAAAATATACAAACGACATTAAAATACTCATAATTATTAGTCTTGGTCCTAAAATAACAATAGAAGATTAAAAAAATTAGTAACTAGACTTGTTCATCCGGTGAATCATTTATCTTCACACTGCCAGTAAACCAGTGGCTTCCAGATTGGCTTTTCCTCACACACAAGTGTCTTTCCTTGCACATGCAGGTCATAGTTTTAAAATTAGTTGTTACTGGAAAGGAAGTCCAAAATTCAGACAATGGTGGCAGAGAATCCAAGCTGAGGCAGTTCTTCCAAGGTGAACTGCAAAATATTTTTTTATAATCCTTTAGTAAGGATGAAGCCAAAAAAAGAGAAAATCTTTACTCTTTTTTTCATAGAGTCTATAAGAAATCAGCAAATAATGGCAGTTCCCCTTTGGTAGCTGTCCTGCTGCTAGTCTGCTTAACTCTTTACTGTCATGGGAATCACTAATACTTTTTAGCATACCTAGAACTGGGCATGGCATACAGCTACACTATGGATATTTGTTACTGTTCTCCTTATGCTTAGAAATGCCACTTGTAAGTCAGAAATATTTTATTCATGTGGCCTAATTTGTGGGCTTTCCTGTAAAACAGAGTTTACGCTTTTCAGTGCATTACCGGTCTTGGTAGTCAGAAGAATCACTTTGGACTTAGTTTCTTGTTAGACCTGCTTTAGCCAAATCAGTCCCAGTGCTGGTAGCACAAACCCACACGTGTTGGCATTACATCACCTTTTTCACAAAGTACAAGGAAGCAGTAAAAAGCAATTCTGTCATTCCAGTGTCTTTCACAACTACATCCAGAAAGGTGTCACTTTGGTACAGAGCCAGGCCCAGTGAGGAGCAAGGGTTGAAGTCCATGGATAACTTTACTTACTATAATTAATGTAAGATTGTTTCTCAGAAATTGCTTTAGAATGGCTCTGAGTAATGTATTAACCCTTTACTGCCCACTATTGGCAGTAATACTGTATTCTGTCTTCATGTTTCTTTAAAAAAACTTAGGTAGTTTTACTTTTTATCTGTCTGCTTAAAGCTTTGCCAGCTTTTCAGTCCTCCCTTTACTGTAGTCTTTTTACACGTACTCAGCTTCAAGTGCTCCGTCAGCCTTATGAAAGTTTTTTTTCTGAAGATCCTTTTCATGCTCTTCCTCTGCGGAGACTAAAGCCAATAAAGTGAAGAAATAACCTGTTTTTTCCTTACTCCCATTTTCCAGTTCCATGCATCATTTTTGGTTTGACAATTTTCTCCAATATCTTTTTTTTGTCAATTTTGCGTTATGAGAAACCTTCTCATAGCTGTAATATTCCTCAGGAGTCAGCATTCTGCATTCCTTTTGCCTTTCTGTTTAGCATACAACTGACTTCTAGTACTTTTTTAGGTCTAATAAATATTCACTTTCTCAGCCGGTATGTTTCTAAGCTTTTAGTAAACAGTATTGCCTATAATACTATTTGTGGAAGTCTCTCATGCTTTTTTGCCAGTTCTAGTCTTTCCAGTAAATACTCTAAGGTTTTCTGGTTTTGCCAAGGCCATTTATGATAGAGTTTTGAGAAGACTTAAAAGAATTTTAAAAATACCTTAACTGGACAATCTGTAATTCTTTTACAGTGAGTCTTTCTTATGCTGACACTCAGAAAAGCATGTCACAGACAACCTTGGGATATTTTGTTGGGTTTTTCAGAGCTGTTACTCATCTTGTGATCTGAGTTTCTCCTTTGACAACTGCTTTCAACCTTAGCTGGCACATTTTCTGAATCTAGACAAGAAGTCACTGCAGAAAATATGAACCTTTCAAGAAAAGAGCAATAGGAAAGACCCTGTCTTATCACCTGAGAGTACTTCAGTGAACCCTTTTCCCCACACTGCCAGTCACAGTTTTGATAGTCATTACGATCAAAGTTCCTGTGAGGGATATCATTTCACGAGACATCAATGCAGGGCATTTGTCATTTGCGCCAAGTATGATTGATTGATTGATTGATTGGTTTTAGCCAAGTGTCTCGAAGCTGAGATCTGTTGTCCTTGCTGATACCATGACCATGTGCAGAACTGAAAGCACAAGCTGTGTGATTTGAGGTGCCGTGTAGAAACTGAGCTGACCACCCAGGCTTGCATTGGTAACTTCCGTGAACCAGAACTGCTGTGTTAAGTCTAGTGATGGAGAGCACAGTTCAATGAGTAGACCTGCTCTGTAATACAGAGGAATAATAAAACACAGAAGAACAGAAATTTCGAAAAAGGCAAACAGTAGTTATGAAATCTGCTCAGGCAGGATTTGCCTCTTTTGACCTCTGATTTAAGAAGGGTTGAAGTTCAGTCTAATCTAGTCAACCAGGATGGGAGTCCTAAGACTTTACCATGCAAGGATGAGAGTTGTCTAAACAGGGGCCCAGGAGCTTCCTGCCACAAAGGAAGAAAGAGGTTTGTGTCTGGGTTCCATTAGACCTCTCCCTGATCCTCAACCATGACCCTTGTCTCCAAGTTGTATTTAAACTAATTATTCTTTATTTCCCTACAAATGAGTGCCATCAAATGCATGATAGCTTGACAATAAACTCTCTTAGTACTCTCACCTCTATGGCATTTTGTTCCCTGTGATTTAGGGACATGCTTTCAGCTGAAGGGATCACAGAGGGCGTAGCAGTACTTTGTAATGGTGAATGTGGAGCCAGTGACACGTGGGTTTCCTCCGAGTGTGCTGTCTTTTAGAATTATTTTAGCTATTGAGGAATGGCTCTGTCCACACTTTCCAGGCCTGACAGATTCATAACCGTGACAAATCAAATGCAATCATTGAGAGTTTTGTTTTATGACTTATCTCCTGGATGATTCTCCATCTCGGCTGCAGTGTTTCCTCACCCTCAGTCTGTCTCCAGCTAATGAAACACTTTACAGCCACTTGTAGATCAGCTTTCAATGTTGAATTTACTGTGTGCTTTTTAATGAATTTGGAAGACTAAAGCAACAACTGATACTCGTTGAGTTTTTTCATTGTTTCTCCCCCTATTACTTCCTTATCTGAAGTCACAAGTGTAAATAATAAGATATTTGCATTATCTCAGTGTTTCTTCTACAGGAAAAATATACTAAGTGAAGAAGGAAATTCAGAAATTCTCTTGCAGTAGCACAGAAGTGTTGACAGAAAAATTTAATATACAATATTATGATGTCATTGTAAACTATATGTGAAGCAATACACGTATGGGGGAAAAAAAGAGTGACATATTACTATCATAATTTGAGAAGAGAAAAAATTGGTTCTTGTGAGAAAAAAATTAATTCATCTCATGAATAGCTTCATATAATTTAAAATAAGTCTTCTGCATAATGAACTTGCAAGCTAATTACTCTTGGATTGCCAAAGCACAGTGTAACTCTGTTAGTCTGGGAGCATTTTGAACTTTGACTAAGTTGTGAGGTGGATTCAATTGAAATTGCAACTGAGTGAGTTTCCCAATCGATATATCTACAAATTGTTGCAGGGTGTTATTCCAGGCAGTAACTGTGATTGTTGCTAGATTTATCCTCTTTTAAAACAATAAGGTTAAAAGTGGCAGATGGTAGTTAGTGATTAACATTCCTAGTAAACAGACTTTTGCAAGGATATATTTAAAGTAGTTGTGTGTATGTAAATAGACAAGGAGCATGAGCTGTGCAACTATAATTGAATTATATTAGCATAACTTAAGTAGAAGTTTAGTAAATAACAAACACCTTAATTAACCTGCACAGTATTGGCAAGGTAATGACATACTCATGGTAAATGACTTAAAAGTGTCTGGCAGCATGACAGTTCAGAGCCAAACTAGTACCCAGTACCCCATCCTTTGTTGCTGGTGTTGCTCCTTCTGCTCCAGCTGGGCTTCTGCTGGGATTTCTGTAGGTTACAGCAATTGGCTTTCTTGCAGAGAGCTGGAAACCTCCCCGTGGAGTGGTCACTAACAAAAGACAAACTCTTTGTGCCCCTTTAGTCAACAATGTAACCTGTTTGTAATGGCAGGTTTTGCAGTCTTTCCTTTTTCTGTCCTTTTTGTATTATTTTTGTTGATTCAGCTTCTGGAAAATATGCCTATTACATATGCTAGTGGGTTCAAGAAGTGTAATTGACCCTCGTTGAAACTCTCAGGTCTGTGCATCTGAGTCCAGCCTGAGCTGTGCATCTTTTTAGCCCCAGTGTGTGTTATTCATTGATGCTCATTTTCGAATCTTACTAGTGGGGTTAGAAGCTGGATTGAAAACCAGTAGTGATTCATCTGTTTATCATGCCAGGTAAAGCAAATAAATAATGTAGTTACCAGTCCAGATAATTATTTTAAAAATACTGGTGAATATTGCAAATTGGTAAAAAATTAATTTCTTTTACGTTTGAATAATTTGGGAAAATTACACTGGATCCACAAGTGGTTGAAATTTGTATTCTTCTCTCACACAGCAAACTGTACTGTAAATAGGCTATCATCTCTCTTGGGAAAGAAATGTGAATTTTGCTGACAAGTAGAGGTCTCTCAGCAGAAAAATGCATGCTGACAGTTTGACCTAGTGGCCAAATGACTGATTTCTTCCCCCTTTTTGTTTCTCTTTTAGATGCTGAAGAATACCAGCCTCCAATATGGAAATCATACTGTGAGTATACAAGCAATTTGAATAATCTTAGTGCCTTACCAAGGTGTCAGTCACTGTTAGGTCTTTTCTCTTTTTTTTGTTTGGAAGAAAGACATAAATGTACTAGATGCTTGTACAAATTATTGTATGGGACAGCAGCAAAACCTGGACTTTTATGGATTTCCATGGAGCAAGGGCAGCAGGACTGTGTGTGCCAAATTCCCTCCATTGCATTACAAGTGTGCAACTCCTGAGTTTCATGGTTCCTCTGCTGAGATTTTCAGGAAGGATTTCAGAGGTAGAGGTTAATGCTTTGTATGTTTATAAAGGTCAGGCTTGAGAATACTTGTCTTTTTATACGGGTCACCAAATCACTTTAAGATAATAATATTTTTGATCCTTAGCAATAGAAGCTGATTTTTGAAGTGGTGGTTTAGAAGTTGGAGACAGCATTATCAGCTCTTTGAACCTTCCTGTCTGCCTTTAGAAAAATCATTTACATAGAGTGCAGTGCAGAAGTGCATATTTTATGCTCTTTTGCTTTGTTCCAAATGTATTTTTTAATAGAGTAGCACAGATCTAAGACAAAATATTGGCTTTTAAATCCCTTATTAAGGATGGCCTTTAAATTTGATCTTTTTATTTTAAACCCTTCCTGGAACTTTAATAAGAGTGTAGCTTTGGGTATAGAGAATTTTTTTTTTTTTTTTTTTTTTTTTTGTTTTCAGATACAGAACTATCCTAAGCAAAAGTCGTCTCTTTTATTGTGGCAAATTCAATACAATGCCATTACCAAAATCCAACTACAAAAAGACAATGATCACAGTAGCTACATGCATGTGCATGTGTAATTTTAAAGACTGGAATAAACTTGTTGACTTTACTTGTGTACGCGTTAAACTGTCTTGCTGGCTTCAAAGACATCACCCTCTGTGTTAACTGAGAATGACATTCTGCCCCAGAATGGACTTGGATTTTTTCAACGAAAATTTGAATATGCCATTAAATTACAGAACTTGCTTCTCAGAACACTGCTTTCTAGATACATTGTTGTTGTTGTTGGTGTTGTTGTAATGTTTTGAACATGTAAGAGAAACCTCCCAAAAAGCCAGCAAGGGTGTTGGACCATTCCAGCATACCTTGCTGAGTACTTGAAAAGAAGCAGACAGTTGAGTGATTTTTTTAAAATGAAGAACCTGGCTTACTCAAAATCAATGAAAAAGCTCCCATTGACTCTGAGAAGACCAGCATTTCAAATGACAGATATTTCTTTTTAGCAGTAAGTTTTCATTAAAAAGTCAGGAGATAAGTACGTACCTTTATTACCTGCTCTTAGTTGCCCCACTTGTGCAGCAGACAGATCACTGCATGCAATGAAAAGGTTTGGTTACTTTTATCTGATAGCTTACATGCAGTCCAAGGAAACTTTTTTAAAATGGAAAAAAAAAAAACAAACCAACAACCAGAAAGGATGAATAGGCATGAATGTATAATTTCCTAATCTACTATATGTAGGATGCCAATATTGTGGTAATGACAAAATCATGGCCTCAGTGTCTGAACTCTGTGTATAAATGACCTTGGAAAAAGTTGCACAACTCCAAAATGCAGAAAATAGTTTAAGCTTAGAAAGATTTACTGCTAAGACTGCTTAGCCACAGATACATATTTTTCTTTGCAATGGTAGGTAATGTATGCTTCTCTACTCAGCTGGAAGAATTCTGCTCTGGTAAATTAATTATAGAGGTTATGTCCAGCAATAGTGTTTGTCTATGATTCAGTCTGCTGTCCTGTCTCATGACAGTTTTAACTTGCATATGTATTTCATGCTTAGCACTTTGTGTTTACTGCCAATTTAACAATTATTTTCAGTGTATTTTACCTAGTAACTTTTAAACTTTGCTAACATACTAGTAAGCTACTTTGCATACAGTTTTGATTTCTTATTTTAAGTCCTGGATAAATTTAGATGACTATGTTGCCTTTTATTGATATCGAGATCAAGGCTTCAATCCTTCTAGCTTCTAAACAAAGGCAGATTTTCCTGTTTATGCAGACAAAGTATTTAAATAAACAGTACTGCACGTGTCCATGGACAAATGCTGATCAAAGTGCTATAGTTTTCAGAACTCAAGTCTTACTGTTTTGACAGAATGTACAAATTTGGCTCATCTATATTTGGAAAACATGGACACTTCTAATGCAGAAGATCCTCACTTGCTTATGAAGAATTGTTAGAATTTCACATAGATTTCACAGATCATAAAACTTTTCAGACTTTTTCTGCTAGTCCTGGGATACAGACAATAAAAGAAATGGCAAGAATAATTTTGTATTAACAAGAAGGAACCTGGGGAAAAATTTGGGAAGTTTCTAGCAGCCAGCAGTCTCTAGACAGTGGATTTGATCACATTTTTACCTGAGAAGCAGATCAACAAATAACAGATTTCTGATATCATTCCAATAACAGATTTCTTTTTGTAGTCTGCCATATGCTAGAAGTATTATAGAAAATGGTATTTTGCCATTTTATCATCTCTGAGGTAGTAAAGAAAGAAAGATAAGGATCAAAGAATGTGGGTTGGCAGGGCTTCTGGGGTGAGCTGATCTGGCTTCCCACTCAAAGCATGACTATTGTTGGCTCTAAAGCAGAACAGCCATGGCTTTACATAACTGAGTCCTGAAAACCTGCAGGGGTGGAGCCTCTGCCACCTTTGTGGGTAACCTGCTCCAGTAGTGCACTGTCCTCTTAGAGGAGAACCTGCTTACCTTACTTGCTTCATGGGAGGAATAGGCAATTTGTTTGACTGAAAGAGCATAGTCATTGTTGGTTTCCAGCCTCAGCACATATGTGCTTGGATTTTGAAGATGTAAAACCACTCTTTTCCTCCTTTTACCGCTGTTGAGATCAGCATGTGCTGAGTCAGTCATGTGTCAATGCCACTTCAATGTTTGTTTGCATTATTCAAGATCAGTGTGTTGGTGGGAAGCAAAGTGGCAAGGCACAGAGCATCAGCTGATGCCATGCTTCAGCTCCTCGCGAAGTTTCCCTGCCTTCTATCCTTCATCAAATAATAGGCGCAGTGTCCGAGACTCATTTTTGTTAGAAATTAAGTCTTTGTTTCAGCCAAGCACTTAGGTTCCTAATTAAGCATGTGAGTAATCCTGCAGAAATAGGACAGCTCATATTGTTCAAGCTCAGCACATGGATAAAATGCCTGACTGAGATGAGGCTGAGGAGGTAAAACTAAGGAACTCTGCGAAACATTCTGAGACAGAAGGCAGTATGTTTCCTTGCTGCTTTATCAAAACGATGATAGGAATTTTTCCTCTCCGCTGGAGCATCACTGAACACTCATCATAGGTGAGTTAAAGGAGCAAGCTTGAGGTCCTGACACACTGCAGAATGAAAAAAAAAAGTATGAAGAAATGGGTGATAGCCCTTCTTCCCTGGCAGAAAAGGAGTAAGTTTTGATTTTTGTGTGTCATCTCTTTGTTTCTTAGGCAGATTGGATTTTGGAATTAAACAGTTCTTCCTAAAACATACTGTAGAATTTCCCCAGTTCATCCCCTGAGACAAGACTCGTGCTCTAACGGGAACAAAAGACAGAAAGATATATTCTAACCAGCTACTTTACATCTCAAAGAAATATTCCTCAAATAATTCAATAATAAATTAAAGTTTTGTTAACACTGTAAGTTCCAATGTGATTATGATACTATGAATGCTGGCAAACTATCTGAAGTATGAATCTGATAAAGATGTTCAAGGGTCAAATAGAAGCTACTGCATTTTTCTGTTGCAGTGCTGCATTTTTTGCCTAATATTTAATGTGTATTATTACTGTGCATTTCATTTGCATCTGATGCTGAACAAAAAACCACTCCCAGTCTGGTGCAGCTCTCTGAGAGCAGTAATAATACATTTTCTTTTTGCATGCAATTGACTTTTTATAAGGTTAATTTTCTCAGGGCTAAAATAATAATGCATCATTATGTTCGAGTGTCATCTTTTCTATGATCACAGTGGGTTTGTCTGTAACCTGCCTGTCAGTTCTAAACGCTGGAATTGACTGGGTCAGATGTCAGTCACTGCTTGCCACTGCATTAAATAAGTGTGTTTTTCTATTATTTCACTTAACCATAGTCTTATACATTGATTTCTGTTTTAAGATTTCTGTTTTAAGATTTTCAGAGATGGGAAAATGTTTTTCATTTGAGCAAGTAAGTGAGAGACGTGCTGTCTGAATCTCTGACCATCCCCTGGACTGTGCTGGGGTCTCAGCAATGTCAGCCTCAGTGTGAGTGCCCAGCACTTTGGAAAAAGTGTATAATGAAATCAGGCAGAGCTGCAGGATGTTCAGCACTTCTGAAAATGAGGTCACTTAATGAGGTGTCTGTGCTCATTGGAACTTAGCTGTAGGGCACATTTTTCTCAAGTCACCTTAGCCATAATATTGCACTGTATTCACAGCCCATTAGCAGGCTTTCTCATAGCAATCATTTGAAGCAGAAACAGCAGAGACCTTTCTAAAGGCAAACACAGCTTTTGGTGGGGTGACCCTGGCTTTGCTCCTTAATGCCTTAGTCTGTGAGGTACTGCCTTCCTTGTTTCCCACTTACCTGAACTTTCACTGCTGTTTTACCTTCTCCACCCTTGCCTTGCTGTGTAAGGTCTTTACTGGGCATCCTTGGCAGCTGTGTGTCTATCTGTCTGTCTGCCTCTTCTCTGTTGTTTGTCTCCGACTGAGCTGCTCTGTGTCCCTTACCACAGTGCCACTGGTGGTTTTCAGTCCTTTCTCTGATCCCAATCTGTTTTCTCTCTCTCCATCTAATGGTTCTGTATCTCCTTCCAGTTGTTCCACTGGTTTGTCTTCCTGTCAGTTTAATGACTATCAATTCAAAGCTAATATGGCCAAATCTGAATTTTTTTGTCTTTCAGAGGAAACCATTTCCCATTTATGACATTTTCTGTGATTACCACCATTCACAATCTTGATCATGCTTGGGCCATTTTCTTATCCAGTGCATTTAGCATATAATTTGTAATTATTTATTTGTATAGTAATAATCTTACTATGTTTTCTTCTGATGTATTTCTAAATCAGATATGTTTCTCAGTTCATATTATTGTGCAGATTAATTACCTGCCTCTCTCTGAGAACGACGGCAACCTTTTCCAGTGTATTAAAAATACAGTTGTTAAGATGATTTGTCTTCCTTGCACTCATCATGAATCCTTGCACTGATTTATCCCACTACATCCTGAAGCATCCAGTTTTTTGTGTTTGCTTTCATGGCTTTCACATATGCATCTGCCCTTTCCTGTTAATCATTCCTTCCTTTGTTTTGTGAAATGCTGGCTCTTCTCCCCACCATTGCTTCTTCGGCGTTATCAGCCTCAGAGATCCTTTTGGTCACATTAGAGAGCTCTTTGATTTTTTCGTTTCTCAAAAATGTAGCACATCACAAGACGGGCTTCTTGTGTGTTCTCCAGATCAACTTGTTTTGCATCACTCTTATCAAAGCTGTCTTAGAAACAGCTCCACTAGCTTAATTTGCTGTGTCAGTCAATGTTTAACAGATTTGATTATTGAAAAATAGAATTTTTATGAAGTATGATTTTTCAGTTAAAATTCAAATTAATTAATTGGGGAAATAGATAATTTACTTTAAGTGAGAAGCAGTCATATTCTTGCTATGTTTTGAATCCAGAGAGTTCCTTCTCTCCACTGGAAATGGGAGGAAGGGAAAAGTTGTTATTTTACTTTTGGATGTGTTTAGTATTAAGCATCGTTAACTTGCTGAATCAGTTCTTATGCTGATTTAAGACATTCAGAAGTTAATTCTAAAATTATGATATTGGGCTCTAGAATAATCAGAGGTTTAAAAAACAATCTGTGATTTTCGAACAAAGTTTTCACATATTGTTTGGCACTATTCAGATACACAAGTCATTTGATCACAAAAGAGTAGAAGTCTGAATCTTAGTCACATATTTACAAGAGGTAAGAAAGGCCATATTTATCATGGAGTTATCAAAATATTATCAAGCTATCATAAATCTTGTGCAAAAGTAGCAGGAGATCTGACAGTGCTGAATGATGCGGAGTAAATCTAAAGCCTTAGTATAAATTTAGAGCTGGATCACATCCATATGCGTTAAAATTGGTAGGGAATATAAGAAATCATGAACTGTCTTTCTGTGCCTCTCCAAGGAGCCAGGGATGAAGGTTGGATTGGTTAAAGAAGAGGTTTGGGGTTTTTCCACTTTGACATGAGCAGAAAGCAGGAGCCCCCAAAGCTTTCACATCCCATCACGTTTGTGTGACAAACTTGGGTGCAAGCTGAGGATTTCCCCACTTTCCAGATTTCATTGCTTCTAGCCCCATTTAAAGAGAAGGTGCAGAAAGTAGGAAAAGGTGCTAAGGGCTAACACCTACCTTTTCAGTTCACTTTCTGCAACAGGGCTTCTGTGTTTATCAAACCTAGAGACATTTCTCTTTCTCCCATAATCTACCACCTTCCAGGGCATAATTCTGAGCTTCACTAACATTGTGAATAAATGTGTCCTGGAAACTCAGTCTTTTAAAAGAATTCATAGACACGGCATGATCTTTCCAAATACAAGAAGGTCAGCATACAGAAGGCTTTTCTCAAGGGAGGCAATCCAAACCTCTGGGATTTTTACTGGAGTTATGGAGAGACAGTCTGTCTGTGCTGGAATTGATTACTGTCATTGCATGTCAGCTTCTTCTCACGACTCTGGAGTGGAAGGGAGGGAGAGGATCTCATTAAATACACACAGTGAAGAGTCTGGGGGCCAGGCAGCAAGTACCCCTAGCCTCAGGTCTCTTCTCCAGCAGCCCTCAGAAGATTTGCAGAATTGATCCAGGGCCATTTGAATAGGGCATAATTGCTCTGAAAGGAATGTTTGCTTGCTCCTCAGTAATTGCCAGCAAATCTTGAAATAAATTATGAGACTGTGACGAACGCATTCAAAGGTATTGAGCTTTTCTTGGCCTATCCAGAAAACTGCTGGTGTTACTGGTAAACAATCTGTTCTTGGCTTGTTACAGCATGGTATATGCAAAAGTGGGATTTTATCCTGAGACAGACCTAATAAGTCTTTCTGGCTAGTCTTCCCTGCTATAGAAATGTAAAAACTAGTACAAAAGGATAGTACTTCTAACAGTTAAAGCATTGATCACTTGAGTTTGCCGGTCAACAACCAATTTTCATATAAATTACTTAGACACATTGAAATACCTCATTTTGCTGTCATTTTCTTTACATTTACATTTTTCTCTGCAGCCCCTGGCTAAAAAGACTCATCTGAATAAAAGTTTGTGTGTGTTGCCGTCTTCTAATGATCTGTACATTTTTATGTTTGACAGTGTATCAATTGCAACAAGAGGCACCACGTCCCAAGAGAATCATCTGTCCTCGGGAGGTCAGTTCTTTTGCTCTACCTTGTTATATCTGATGAATTGTCAGCAGCATATGATTACTGAAAAATCTTTTGTACAGTCTGTGGGTATTATTTGCTTTAACTTTTCTATGCCATTGTTTTATATAATCATTTTTCTTAAGGTTTATTAATTAAAGCTGGATAATATTTGCTAATTAGGAATGGCAGCCTCATTCTACCACTAGAAGCACCTTCATTAGACAAGTACTTACCTATCATTTTTTAGTGTGCTTTTCTGTGTACTACCGAAAGTTTTGAGTTCCCTTGTCAAAATGAAGGTGTATTTTTCTGCCTGCATCTGCATAATAACGTCTGTGTGATATGTTTCACCATGATCACGTAGCTTCAGTTTGTTGAATGCTTCCTGCCAAGTACTATGTTCAAGTTAAAATACTGAAATGATAGCCAGAGAGCTCTGTTCTCTTGCAGAAACTTTGAAGATTTTAGAATATTTAGAAATCTGCAGGGCTGCAGGTTTGACTGAGTCATTTTGTCCTCCTGTTTTCTTCATCTGTGTTGCTCCATTTCTACTTACTTTAGTACGTCAGTTCATCAACCTGCATGGCATAATAGAAACAGAAAACATATGAAGATGTCTCTGCTCAATCAAAAACTGTGATAGCTTTATCTTCTGCAGCATCAAGGACAAATCTTGTGCAAACAGACATGTAATACTGCAGTAGAAATACTAAACACATTAAGTGATTGCACAGAGTGTAAAAGATGATGTGCAGGAAGATAGAAGCTGCGGCTCATCGGTGTGATATATAGCTCTACTCCCAGACGTCATCCTGAGCTCTGTCCTGCTTCCCACACTGTGTGCCTGTGAAAGCAAAGTCCTAGCATCTCTCAAACATTAACATACTGTCTCAAAACACTTCTGTGTGGGGCAGGAGACTTTGTAGCAAGGCACAGGTACTTGCCTGGGTTTGTGAAGAAAATCCATTGCAAAGCCAGGAATTGACTACAGTTCATCTGAGTCCACCCAGAGCCTTAACTAAAAGAGGACTGCATTTTTCTCTCAAGTGCCCTGTACTAGTTGCAGGGCAGGGAGAGCAGGCTCTTGGCCTCAGACTGGAAGTCTTCGAGTCCTGTCAGTTTTGGATGGTCCCAAGACATAGACACAGGATGCTAAGAAGGACAAGCAAAACACCAGAGTGGGTGAACCCTTGTGTCATCCTTTCTCCCTGTCAAAGACGAGGCTTGGGGAGAAGCAGGGTGTGCTAGCCCTCTGGGACTTCAGTGCACATGTGCTGACAGGTTTTATCAAGACCTTCCTGTCTGAAATCCTCATGCGAACCAAAGGACAGTTAGGTCTCTGGGGCTAGTATTCTTTAAAAGAGAGAACAGTAAGGTTTTTACTAAATTAAAATCATGTAACAGATATCAAACAGGTCATGGTATAGTTAAAAATACAAAGTTTTTAACATAAACAATTAAGGTAAACAATTCATTTTCTTCAAGCACAGCCTTAGAGGAGTTACTTTTTTTGAGATAAGAGTTGATCTATTTTACCTATTTCATATTGAGACTACTTTGAGGAAGAACTTGTCTTTAGAAGACCTGATAAATAAGCACTGAGTGCTTAGGAAACCATGTCTACAATGTGAACTCATCTTTGTGGGAATACAAGTTAATCTGTATAAGTTTAATCCAAAATATATTACACTAACTCAAATGTAAGCGTTTTCTATTTTTTCTCCATGAGAGAAAATTTGAATCAAGGTAAAATGGTCAAAGTGGTGTAGCAATTGTATTCTTGTTCTAGAAACAAGATTGTCCACACAAGGGTAGTGAATGTGCAGCTGTGAACTCCTTACCAGTGTGCTATATTGAACTTATTTCCTTGAACTCAAGAACATGTTATGTACAACTGAAGTTATCCTTCTTACCTGAGGTTGAAAGGCCATACATACTTAGCACCTATTCAGGTCACCTCCAAAGATTTGCAGAAAGAAGCTAAGATCATATTAATTAAAAAAATACATAACTGACAAAACAGGACATAAATAAAAATGTCTGTTCCACATAGTCTGGGTTTGGTTCTAGCTAATGAACCATTTTCAGCTGCTCACTTCATAGACTACAGAGTCCTATTTTAAGTTGTTTGGATTTTTGTTTTAAGTTTGTTGAACAGCTGAAAATGCAGAGATTTCATTTAGGGGTTGGTATATAAAGCAGTATGAATTCCAACAAAAATTATATTTGGTTCTTGTTCCCTGGATTTCAAATCTTTGTGTAGCTCAATTGTATGTGTTCACAGCCTGACTGCCAGAAACACAGATTCTCTGACCCAAGAGCCAAAAAACCACTATGACACTGCTGATGCACATTATTTTTGCATATAGTTGGGGAGGTGGGGCAAAGGGGATGTCCTGATACCTAGAAGATGGCAACATACACAAATATGTGGTTCATATTATCAGTTTATATTATAAAGTAGAAATACACAGTGGGTTTATAGAGCATCACAGATTATTTAAGAGAGGAAACTCAGCACTCTGTTCCTATGGCACCTATTACCTTTTTCTTAGCACACAGTCTGTAAGGTGGGTGTTTTGGGGTTGTTTTTGATTCCAGTTTGATTTCAGTGTCTTTCGATGATTGTACAGGCTTGCTTCACTAAAGATTGTGCTTTATTAATCCTGAGGTTGCCGGTCACATAGAAAGACCTCAAAATCTAATTTTGTGTTTTTTTCGAAAATATATTAATTGGAAATA
This sequence comes from Callaeas wilsoni, assembly GCA_013398955.1. NCBI lineage: Eukaryota > Metazoa > Chordata > Aves > Passeriformes > Callaeidae > Callaeas > Callaeas wilsoni. The sequence goes on along the minus strand of VWPU01017051.1, from coordinate 12,252 downwards.
CAGTAGTTATTTAGTACACAACGTGATGCATATCTGGATAGAAGGTGTCAGCAGGATGTGTGGCTAGTGGAAAAGATTTGTCTCTCCATGTGCATATCATAGGAAGTGGACTTTGCTGAGGGTGTTTCCATGTGTATTTTAGTATTCAAACTAATTCAAACAAATCTTAAAATTGCAAATGATTTGAAATCCTTCATGCTTGTGGGAAGACGTCTTTCATAATTGGCAAATTCTACACTGTTTGCAAGGAAGTTGAAGCATCTGCTGCAAAACAAATCTGTAACAACACATAAACAAGAATTGGAGGCTGGGTTTTTTTCTCTCACTGTTTATCATTTTCATTGTTCCTCCACCATTTCCATTGTCATCTTTCACAGTCTCCACATTCATTTGCTCTTCTGTTACTTCTCAGTTGCTCCATAGTCACAGGGGTTTTAGCCTCAGATCTCTGCAGTTCTACCATCTAATTTGTGCAGATTTCTTGATAAACTATACTGTGGAGACAGAAATCACCTCTCCTGATATGTAAACCACCAGACTAAAAGCTGGGACGGTAAATAAAACATGAATGTTTATATCTTTGTGTCTTTGAGCTTTGCTATCATGATTTGCCTTTTCTTCTTTTGGTTGCATACATATCTTGTCAGCAAAAGCAGGTCATTCCTGCAATGGGAATCATATTGAATGAACCGTTCAGGCTTCAGGTATCCAACGCCTTTTAATTAATCACCACTGGCAGCAGACTAGTGTGAATATCCTACCTTCCCAATAACATTGGATTTCTGCCAATATCCTCATTTGTAACCATATTCCTTCCAGCAGTGTTTTAATGATTTAGCTTTTAAATAGAAAAAGTTCGCTTTAGAAGCGCTGTTCAGGTGGAGGAGTAGCTTTTAAACATTGAGTGGTGTGGTGATAGGCACCAGAGTATCAGATCCATGTTGTGCGGAAGTCATATTATAAAGTGTCGTTTAGAGTTTATTCTACAGAAATGCTTATGAAAAAATTACATTCTCAGAAAATAACTCAAGCTTTCAACTTGCTTGTTTTATTCAAAAGGGACATGTCGAATGATTGTTAATTTTAAGAAGTATTTCAGGAGTCGATTATTCAAAGTTAAAGTGGCTTTTAAAGAAATGGAGACTTTAACAAAGTAAAAGAATTAAGGAACGATAGTGACATTACTTTGGACTATTTTTTGTTAAACAATGGGCACATGAAATTATTTTTTTTTTCAAAGAGGGAGTAAGTCTTACTCGTGAGTTCTTGGATCATTTGTGTAGAAATAGTCACACCTGTGAATGGTATTCCCATTCTGTTCCAAGAAAACTTTAATTGCTGATAGTAATTTTTGAGGCTGGTGAATTTGTCTGCATTAGACCTTCCACATTCCTAACAGTGCCTTGGCCAAGCCAGTGTCAACAACACTGAGAAACTTGTCTGAATTTCCCCAGTGTAGACAAAGCCTTAGAGCCCTAACTTATATTATTATGTAGGAAAATGTCGATTAATTGCCTTCCTTGTCGTTCTGAATTCCAAATAGGTTGTGTCAGAAGCGGTCAAGATTATTGTTTCTGCCTTTACAGCATAAAAATTATGGTTTCCTCACTAATAACAAATATGATTACAAAAGGGAGACTGTTCTCTGAAAAAAAAAATCCCTTTTTCTTTATGCTTAAATCATTGTAAGAGATTAAAATAATGATAGCATATTAGAGTGTACTGCTGAGAGTCTTTAACCATACAGAGAGGGTCAGAAACTGTTTTGACCCTCTGGGTATCCATTACCTAGACTTATCAAAACAAATGTATAGATAGTGGCATTTCATAGAGCATAACTGTTGAAATGGTCACTAGCAGGCTTGTAAAGCTGTTGCCATCTTGTGCATTACCAGCTGCAGATATGCAGGATTATTACACATTTCCAAAACTGAACTGTTGCAAATTACTTTTTGCTTGGTTCTCCCCAAGTTTCTTCTGAAGCATGGGATTCAAGCTAAGAACAATGCAATTAGAAGAGTATGATTTAAACAACTGCAATATTAAAAACACTAGTTACTTTTATCAGTCCTCCTTTCAGATACAACAATCTTTTATATTTGCACATTAGGAAAAGCTTGTGATAGGCAAGCTTTAGCAAGGTTGTTAAAATTCAGCCTTAGTAAGATATTTGCATAGTTTATCTGACTGGATAATAAGTATTTAATCCTTGCAATAAGTCTTCCATGAATTCCCTTATTCTGCTCACTTAGTGACCTTTACAAGCTGAATATTTCCTCTTTCCCTCTGCCCTCATCTTTCTAAGAACAATTTCTATACTGTGGTAAAGTACTAGAGAGCTGTAATAGGGCATTGAAATTGGCCATAAAATTGGTGGTAAATAATGGGAGTAAATGGGAATTTTCATGGCACTTGTTCAAATCACTCTACTGCAAAAAGTCAGACACTGCCATGAGGTGTCTTTTACTGTCAGTCCTGAGAGCTTATCTGAGATAATTCAGAATATTATATTATTTTTCCCTTAGAAAGAAACCTCAGAACACACACAGTGACACACCAAGAGACCCCATTAGCCAGCAATTAAGTGAAAATGAGCAGAATAGTGCTGAAAACTATTTTCATTAATGAAAATGTTTGTACATATAAGACTTAATGGAGCCTATATTTTCAAATCTTATAATATTGCTGATGCTTTAATTGTGTTTTTATAATCCTCTTGTTGATAGAAACAAAAAGAAACAAAGAGGACACAGCAGTAGTCTGTGGGTTGCAAATGAAGCTAAAGAGCAATTTTGAATAGACATTGACAAAAGGAGGAAAGTTCTTCAGCTGAAACCCATAGCAAGGAAGTAGGAAGCCTGGCTGCACTGGTGATGGCTGAAAACAGTTGAAGGCCAGGAAGGGTGTTCAGTTTAACTGGTGCAGAAGGCCTGTGGAATGTTAAGATATGTTGTATCCAGCATCCCTCTAAACTGGCTTCCTGCAGGTTTTTCCACATAAATTTAAAATGTGTGTTTAAAATGTCATTTTTCTGTAGTATCCCCATAGTCAATTTTGCCGCACAGAATGCCTGTGGTTTGCAGCTGAAGGAAAAGAAAGAAAGGAGGCTGGAATATTGCTTGCCCAAAATTCCCTTGTATTCATCATATCTGAGATGTTTGCTGGTGTTTTTTTCCAAGGCATTTTAATGACTGACAGGAAGTCTCATCCCTCCTAGAGTCCATGAGTCTTGCAGTCTCACTCTGCTGCAATAGTGAGGTGTGGGGCACTCAGACAAAGCCACATCATTCTCATTTTAACAGTCCATTGACTACCGAACAGAGGAGAAAGCTTCCTAATTATTCTGCAGGCATGATAGTAAATATTTCATTTAAGTAGTTACAGCTAAACAAAACTAGAAGAGGTTTATCTGTTTCACTTGAATTTCCTCAGTTTTGATTTGCTAATGGTCTATGTTATGATTTGTAAATTCGACTAGTGTTCATCTTCGCCAGAGGAATACGGTATGATCCAGTCGGTGCATTTATTGATCACTGTGAAATGGAAAAGTTAAAACCATCTTTTTGGAAGACATGATGGCAAGCTCTGACTTGTTTGATGAGCACAAACTGTAGGTAGCTGTCTTTATGGACTGATGAACATGCTAATTATCCCTCTGGGTTTGCTTGAAATCTTTGCGAAGTTTCACGCTCCTTTCCATCTCTCCTTGGAAGTGCGTGATGTGTGTGTGTGTCTGTGTTTGCAATTTTGCTATTCTCCTAGATTTTTATTTCATTTTATCCTTGTTACATATCGCTCTTTTAAGCTGGTTCTTTTTATTTAGGCGTGATGTTGAATATAAGAAGTTTTCAAGCCAAAATAAATGAAATTCTCTTTCGTATCTCACCCTAGATAAAGTTTATCAATAAGCCTACGTGTAGGTGAAAAAGCTATGTGCTTGTATAGACAGGCCAATATTCCTTGTGCCTGGTTAAATAATGTGTAGACGGGGGCCCTCACTGTCTCTGCTTTCTGATTGATACTTTTTGTCTGGTATCTTTTTTCAAGTTTCACGGTGAGGAACTGTCCTGGTTTAACCCCAGCCAGCAGCCAAGCCCCATGAAGCCGCTCAGTCACTGCCCCACCAGCGGGATCGGGGAGAGAATCAGAATGGTAAAAAGCAGAAAGCTCATGGGTTCAGACAAAGCCAGTTTAATAGGGAAAGTAAAAGCTGCACACACAAGCAAAGCAAAACAAGGAATGAATTCATCACTTCCCATGGGCAGGCAGGTGTTCAGCCATCCTCAGGAGAGCAGGGCCCCATCATGTGTAATGGTTACTTGGGAAGACAAATGCCATCACTCTAAATGTTCCCTCCTTCCTCCTTCTTCTCCCCACTTTATGTACTGAGCATGATGACACATGGAATACTCCNGATCAGCTGTCCCATCTGTGTTTCCTCCCAGTTTCCCATGCACCCCAGCCCCTCTCCAGCATGGCAGTATGAAAAGCAGAAAAGGCCTTGGCTCTGTGTAAGCCCTGCTCAGCAATAACAAAAACTTCTCTGTGTTATCAACTCTATGTTTATCACAAATCCAAAACACGGCCTCATACCAGCCACTGTGAAGAAAATTAAGTCTACTCCAGTCAAAACCAAGAACTCAGAGTATTGAGCAATTGATGAATTTGTATTTCCTAATATGAATAAATATAGAAACTTTGCTCATCTCTCTGTCTTCCTTCCTATGGTTCCTGTACATGTATGTATATATCTGCAGACAAGAATGGTGAAATCAGTGTTACACACATCTTTTTGGAACTGTGGACTGTTGTGGCATGTGTCATAGGAATGTTTTAGTGCTTCCCACTTGTTACAGAAGGGTCCAGAGCACTGATGTGGCTTGCTGCATTTATCTGCTGCTGCTGGGGATATTTTTCTTCCCATTTAAATGACTCAACAGATCGTTCTTGAAGAAACGGTGCATAGTTTAAATGCTGTATTCAAATTTTTCATCTTGCATTCACGGTAACATTGATATCTCTTTTACATTTAATGATGCCCTTACTGAGTAAATGGAAGCTGCATAAAAAAATAGATGACTCCTGCTTTTGCTGTTGAAATTGTTTGAACCTGACCCGGTCTCCCTCGACTGTTTAGCAGCAGCCTTCTTGATTAAGATTTATTTCATTTTATTTTAGTTCATGTTCAGAAGACCATTATTTTCTTTACTAGGTGAGAAAATATTTGGATTTTATTTTCTTATTCAATCCTGATCTTTTCTGTTAGAGCTGAGTATATACAGAAATATATTCTGGTTTAGTAGCAATAACAATGTCCATGTTGGGAGAGATTTTTGTTACTTTCTGGAGCTTATAGTGTTTTGTCTGGTGTATTGATTATTGGCTGCTGGTCAGCTTGCTCAAGGTCATACAAGAGAAACAAACCCTAGTTAAAAATACCCTCAGAAAGGATGGCTTAAAGCAGCTCTTGTGAAAGTTTGGTACAAGCAAATAAGTTAACAAATGAATTAAATAATTTTAAAATAATTTGCCTTTAAAAGTGGTAGAAATAACCTTGACTGAGTGGAAATCAGTAAGTGCCACAGCAATAGTCGCATTTGTGGAGCTTTCTGTGTTTCTTTGCTATGTGTTATCCTTCTGCTAAAGAATCACTATGCATTTTACCTTCTCCGTAGATTGCAGCATGCCGTCAGAGCAGAGATGTGGAGCTTTGAACAGCAGTTAATAAAAGCGTTCTTTGTGCTCTTCACTTTTGTCTTATATTCTTTTACATTCTTCCTAGTAGTGAAGAACATTCCTACCGTTTCCCTGGCGCTGTAAATTTTTCCACAGAATAATTTTGTTAGAAGATACCAAACACAGTTTGGCACTTCATTATGATGATGGATTTAAACTGGCTTCTGTTATTTAGTTAAGTGGTGACAAGTTTATCACTTGAAGGCTTGGCTTTCTCCTCCAGAACAGTTCTCTCGGTGCATTGCCTTCTCGGGGCTGCCTTCTCTCCTGAGAGCCTCATAGAGGTGGGCAGAGTATTATTATGGTTTTATATGTGATTTATACAGCCTGTTCAAGTCTGCTCCTTGCTAATCCCTGTCTCCTGAGAACAGTCCAGGCAGACATGAGGAATAGGTTGGACTGTGTTATCTTGCGGCCGGAAGAAACTCAAGATGTTGTCATTCCTGTGTCAAGAAGATATGTTTGCATATCCATTTCTTAAAGCCTTGAAAAAGGCTTCATGAGGATTTCTTGACTGCCTCTGCTTATTTAGTTAGTGTTTAATTATTTTTAACATTTTTCTATCTTCTTTTTAGCAGTTTATGCCTATTTCTTCTTGTCACATCTAGTCAACGCACAGGCAACAAATTTATTTCTTCTGGAAAGCAGCCCTTTTTTTTACCTAACTGCTACAGCCCCTCTGTATCTTCTGTTCTTTAGGCCAATCTTTCTTTATGTCTTTTCACGGTTGCTAAATCCCTGCACAGTTGCTAAATTCCTGCTCATATGCTGCAGTCCTTCTTGAGATGTGACGCCGAACCCATAGTCAGTATTGCATCTAGAGGCTTTCTGAGTGGACATCGCAAGGAGAGGATTATTCTAAGGTGTCTTGTTGGCTGCTGTCTTGGGTTTGTACCTCAGTATGACGTGCTGGGCTTGGCAGTTTTTGCTACAGACAGCGTCAAGTGATTCAAGTTCATTTATTGATCTGTAACGATGGCAGGATCCTTTTCTGCAGAGATCTGTCTAGCCATTGGCCCTCTGGTGTTTTGAAAGGATTTGACATCTTGCTCCCAGCTACTTTCTTGGAGGCACTGTAATCCCTTGCTCTCTCATGGCTGAATGTGCATCCCTCAAGTGGCCATAATGCTGGCATCTCTGTGGCTCTGTGACTGACTGATAAAAGGAGATGCGCACTTTTAAACTATTCACGTCACCTCTCTCTCTGGACAGCCTCTGACACAAGGGCAGCACGGGTGGAATATATTCTGGGGACTTGGACATTGCTGGTTTCTTTCTGAGGAATGCCTTTGCTCCTCCCTCACCACACAAAGTACAGGAACATACCCAAGAAGTTACACATGCTGGATAGGCTTGTCATATGTGATGCCTTAGGATTTTAGCTTTTATATTTTCATATATTTGTAATCCTGCAATTCTTTAGTGTATAACTCTGAGCTCCATATAGAGTGTTAGCAACTGCTTTTCCCATTTTTGTCAGACACAGCAATTCCTCTCTAGGCCTGAGAATCAAGGACACCTCACTGTCTCAGGCCCCGAGAAATGTAAACAAAAGTGAGTTGAGGGGGAGCAAACTAAGAGAATGGGACTCTGCTACCTGAAGCTGTAACTGGACAATTAACCTGTGATATGCAAATGGACAAAACTTATATCTGTCCCAAAAACGTGTGACTGTGTCCATCTTGGATGTAGTCTCTGCGAGACTCCTGCACTGCCCAACGTGTACCCTGTAAAGGTCTTTTAATAAATACCTGTCCTTTATCCTTTCACTCTGTCTAGCCTCTGTTCCCGGTCAGCCTCTACAAGGCATCATATGAAGCCTGTTGGATCAGTCATGCTGAGTGACATTGACTGAAACTCTTAAGGGAGAAGACCGTAACTGGCCTGTCCTTGGCTGGGGACTAGAGATGTTGTGTTGCTGCTATTCCTACTGACAAAATTAGCAACAGACTTTGTCGTGTGAAACATTTTGCAAAACCAAGAGTTGTTTCTCTTTGAAAACACTGGTGCCAGAGAGCCTGATAAGGTTATAAAGAAAAAAATGATTAAAAGGTTAAAAAAAAAAAAAAGGTAGATAAATATTTCCCTTCCCAAATAATGTTCTTTCTATTTAAATTGCTTAAGAATTATTGGTGTGAAATAATTTTCCTGTTTGGAGAGAATTTTAGACATGCTAATTGATCTAAGTAGAATTTTCCTTTAAAAAATGTGAAAGCAAAAAGAAAGGTTTTATAGGAGTAACAAAATACAGCATAGCTTTCCTTCATTCCATTTAATGAGGGCTCACAATTTCCCGTAATCCGTTTTGGTTGTTGATTGTAGGTATAAAGTTTGCAGTGGGCTTATGATAAATCTGCCAAAAGCTGAACAATACAGACAATAAACTCCTTTTCTTTACAGCCTGTTTTTTACTGGGCTTGTCTTGAAAGCTTCTCTTCCAACCCTTCTATTTCTCTTTATGTCAAACTGAGCTGAAAAACATATTTATATCCAGTCAACCAGAGTTACTGAAAAATAATTAGGATTGTTCCAAACAGAAAATATATCAGATTAAACTTCCTTTGGGAAAATGCCTCGCTGCCTGCTCTGAGTAAACACACCAACATTGTTAACTCATGGATCTTGTTTCTCTGTTCTCTCTGTGTATTGAAGAACAGAGAACCAGGTGCAACTACCCACCTTATTGTTTCCCTTCCCCTTTTATATTCTCATCATGGATGTATTAAGGCAGTGGCTGAAATGGGTCCACAGTACACAATGTTATACTGTGCTGGCCCTTCTGACTTAGAGAATTGCTGTCCTAGGGGGATTTCTAAGCTTTCATTCCAGCATTTCTAGATTTCAGCTCTGGCCGCTGGATAAGGAAATATGTCTTGTGCAATGAAGCTGAAGAGAAATTAAATTTTTCTGAAATTAGGGTTACCCTGTTTCTGTGGTAGCACTTATACAGAAGGAATTGTTCACGGTATCTTCGAATCTTCAGCGCAGCGTGGCTTGGATGTCAATGCTTGCAATGAAAATCTCTCACATTAGGGGATACTCACCTCCTGCCTGCGTGATTCACAGAAGTTTTGTGATGAGTAGTGTGGGATTTTAATACAATAATCTGTACATTAGCAGGAGTATGTCATGCTAGGGGTAAACCATCCTGGCCAGAAGAGGAGCCACAAATCCCAGGGCATTAAAGTTCAGTAAAATTATGTAAACATAACATATTGAATTAGCTCAGAGAGCTAGTTCATTTTAAGAAGACTTATTTTCTTCTCGGTGTTGACATCAAATCCAAGTACAACTAACTCCACACCTTGAAGAACATGCTGTAACATTGTAAAAAATTATGTAAAACTAGACTGTGAACAAGTAAGGGTCTTTTGGGGGGTGGGGAGAGGCAATCAGGTTTGGCAGGCTGGGAGTCAAGGCTGGAGTATGCAGAGTCTCTCAAATGCGAGCTTCCAAAGGCCTTTGTAGAGTGCCAGGAGAGCTGTGCAGGGTTTCATTTCTCTTTGAGCATGCATCAAGATTAGATGTCATTGAATGTTGCTGGCTTTGTAAGATTACTGGATTAGTAGTGATTTAGGTTGTTTTACCATACATCTTATTTCCTGATCAATGTGACATGAGTTTTAAAAAATTTTGGCATTCACTGGTGTTTCACAATTTATACAACTATGAATTTCATTAGTGATTTTCAGCATTTTCCCCATGGTTTCTGGAACAACAGCCAGAAATGCCTGCTCTGGAAGAACATTTTTGGTTTGAAATTGGCAATAATACCTTTTTCTAAGCCAAAAAATTATCATCTCACATTTGAATTGAAAGCTGCCATGTACTTTTAGTGGAGAGGGAGAAGCCATTTAATTTATCTTCTGTATGGGAGAAGTAAAAGCAAGCTGTGATGCTCTTTAAGGCAAAATACGTTTTCACTAGTGAAGAACTGTAGTTTGCCTTATGTAATTTTCCTCATTTTTGTACTTTGTTTTTGTCTGTTGGCCTAAGAATCCATAAATGATTCAAGCCCTGTGATCTCTCACTTGCTCAGGGAGTGATGCATTAGAGCCAACTGGTTGCCTAGGAAAGGTGGCTCTTTTTTCAGCAAGCAAATTGTGAGGACTATACTGAAAGTGATGAAAGTGTTCTTCATGGGAATTATCTATGCAAAAAACCCCTAAGTGTATGTGTCTTCAGAATAAGGCTGATTGTTCTGGGCTCCTACCACCAGGAAACAGTCACTTCCCTATCTGTGGATTTTCTGCTCTTTCCTCTGCTGAGAGTTTTTTTAGGTGGATCTGCTTGACTTTGTGTGTGCAAGCCCATTTATAACAGGAGAGAGAAAGCTAATCCCAACTGAATTTCAGTCACCTTTGCCTTCTGGAATATATAGAATTTCCCTTGAAGTTTTTACAGAGTCTGTAGTTGGCACAAAACAGACCTACTGGCTCCTTTGATATTTTTAAGCCTCTGCTTCATCAATTGTGCAGGCTTTTGGTTTATTTCCAAGTTCAGTCCAACATTCTGGTTTTGATGTAGAGACCCTGATGTTATTTTTGATCTTTTATCTTGGTTTAACTTTGTTTCCTTGTGTTTGTTCCTAGTGGTAAATTTGGTTAGGAGAGAAATTATTATTTCAGGGTAAAGGTTGCAGTGAGCAGAAGAGGGGAATTTTAGATTCAGAGGCACCTGGATGGTCTGACTGATCAGGAGCTTAATTTCAGGAAATACTACAGTATCTTTCCTGTCTAAAGCCAAATACTGAAGTTGTGGTGATTTTAGACACATGAATGCTAAAAGATGTTGGAGTGAAGGTTTCTGTTCTGTGGAATAGGAGGAAGAAGACAGAAGTAGGGAGGATTTATGTGGATTCTCAGTAGAGCAAGGAAAACTGGAAATCACATTATCCAGAGTGGTTCAGTCAGTTGCTAGTTAAATCATAAAAATTTCACGGAAAAGTTTGTATTTTTTCATAAGGAGCGTGACAAGGATGAAAAATGTGCCTCTCTTTGTTCAAGGAGTTATTTCCAGATTGCTTTTATACTTTCTATATATATATTGTTACATATATATACATATGTGGGGGAACTTGTGCTTAAAGCTAATTTTGAGGGTGAGTCATTTTTCTGAGGTAGATTGAAAGTGTTGGGGTTTATTCTGTATATAAATGTATATAAATGCAATCAAGGTAAACCAATATTTTTAAATAGAAGCAGAATCGGACTACTAAATGGAAGTCATGCTTTACTTCTTTTGTCGAAGTGTTTTATTTGGCAATTTTCAGTGTACTGAGTAGCCTTTGTTTCCATGAAAGAGAAGATTGCATGTGGTGATCTTACCTAACTCAGCTTCTGATACTCATTTTTTAATTGAGTTGCCAGCTAAATCTATGCTTTCAATGGTTATTAAGGTCTATAAGGACGACAGGAAGGCTGCAGAGTTCCAAGATAATAAGGTCATATATAGTGCTATTGAAGATGAACATATTAACAACCTCTTTTCAGAGGTAATACGTCTTTTCTTGATACTATTTTTTTACTTAAAAATAGAAAGTTAAATTGAATTCATGCACTTTCTTCTCTCGGTTCCTGTATATGCACATAGAAACACAGCACCTGCACTTGGCAATTCCTTTGATTTTGCTCCCTCTTCACTTCTGTGTTTTCTTTTCTCTCTTATTCCTGCCCTTCAGAGCTCAGAAATGTTTGTATCAAGGTATTATTCCTGGGCAGGAGTTTCAAGGGTATGATACTGCTATTGTTAGTGCCGTGCTAGAAAAGAAATGCCGAGCTGGGAAAGAAGCACAAGTAAGGACTTGATTGAACTCCCATAGGTCTTCCATTGAAGATTCTCATTATCTTGTACAGACTTTTGTTCATCTTGTGCTGTGTTGTAGCCCTAGTGACTGCAGGGTAGAAAGTCAGCTGCTTCTCTTCAGTGCTTGGCATGTAGATTATTGAATCAAAAATGTGACAGTTATGCATTTGCTATTCAGAAAAAAAAATACGAAAAAGAAAACCTTTGCCAATTTAAAGTTTTTATGAGCAAAATAATAAGAATTCATGAAAACAAGAACAAGAGCACTCGTTTCCAGTCAGAGAAATTGAGGGAAAATCACTAAGTGGGTTTTATGCTAAAGAATGAAACCGTCTTGAAACCACAATTTGTCTACATGTGTTAGCATGTATGAAGCAATAATTCCACTGATATAGAGATCTTTATTGAGATATACAGAGCTCAGATAATCTTCTTCCACAATTTGGAGACTCCACGTGTATCTTAGATGAAGTTCTGTCACGCTTACTGTATGAAAGCACTGACTGAAGCTGCAGCCGGGCGAGATGACGCTGTTGGAGTGCTCTGTAGCTGGAGGGGGAGCGGCTCCATGGGAAGACCCTTGGGCGTGGAAGCGCCTGAGCGGAGATGCGGGACCCAGCGGTGCGCGGCCGGGCTGCGCTCCTCGGGGCGCCCGCGGGAGCGGCCCCGCCACAAGGCTGGGCCGGCCGCGCCCCCTGCCGGCCGCGCCGC
>VWPU01017050.1:0-108189 GCA_013398955.1 Callaeas wilsoni | reverse complement strand
GGCCGGGCCGGGCCGGAAGGAGGCGCGCATTTGAAGGCGGCGGCGGCGGGAAGGGGCGGTGGCGGAGCGGGGCAGGTGAGTCCCTCCCGTGGGTCCTTCCCGTGGGTCCCTCCCGTGGCGTGCAGCTATGTCGCCTCTGAGCTGCTGCTGCGGGACGAAGCGCGGCGCTCGCCCGAGGGGAGGCAGCGAGCGTGCCCGGGGCGGCGCCGGGCTGGCCCTTTCCCAGGACCGTCTCTTTCCAGGCGAATGGCGCTTGAGGATGGCTGGGCACAGCCGCCAGCGCCGTGAAAGAGTTGAACTTAAAAAAGCAGGGAAACGAAGTGTCCTTCAGTTTCAGAAACGGAATAACTGAACTGCGAAGTTATAGCGGTTTGGAAAGTTTAAGTGCTGCAGTGTTAAAAAGCTTCTAATTCTGCCGTGGGACGAGGGTGAACTTTAGGTTTTAGTAGGATGTTCGTTTGCTGGGTGTTATTCGTTTCCAAATTGAAGTGCTTGTTTTAAGGCTTGTTCAGCCAAGTATTTATATATAGAATCATTTAGGTTGGAAGAGACGTCTAAGAGCGTCAATTATGTATCTTTTATTATATGCTTTATGCATAGAGATCAAATCCTGCGAAGGGCTTTAAAAAACACAAACATGAGGAAGCATAGGTATTATTTGAACTGTATCAAATCATGAAGTAACTGGATGCCAAAAATCTTGATAGTAACTTGGGTTCCATTCTCAGTGTTTCATTCCAGTCCTCCATCTCTCTAACACAAAAAAAAAACCCAAAAAACTGTTTGTTTCAGGTGAGTAACTGAACCTGAAATCATACTGTCCCAATTCTTGAGTTACATTGGATTTTACATTGGTTTTGAAAAACGGCAAAAGTGAATGTCATATAAGAGATTTTTAAAATATCAAATGACAGGGCTTTGGGAATCACTCACATGGGGAAGATGCAAGATTTTAAATCCATAGCACAACCTCAGAATGAAAATTGAGGCTTCAGTCTTAGTTCTAAATCTTTTAACTGAAAGACTTGCTTATTAAATCTCATTTGTTCTATCACCAGGGCTTAGCATAAACTGCTTAGACATTTAGTTATTAGTATGTTCAATTATAAGTATTTTCAAGTCTTATTTTTCATAATACATGTGTTTTTAACACATATCTTAGAGGATATTTGTAGTATTTGTTAGCTATCTCTTTGAGAAAGCCCTAGTGCAGTTTCTTGTTCTCTAGTCTTCAGCATTTACACAGTATGCTTTTAAAAGAAGTTATCCATTTTTTAAAAGAAATTATTGGAATTGACTCTGACTGATTTATGGCTTACACTTATAAAATGTTGTTGAAGTTACATGTTAAAATATAACTCCCAACTTCTGTTGGTATCTCGAGGGAATAAATATCAACACTTTGTTAAATAATGCCTGTGAAACACTGAAAGTCAAGTGGAATATTTATATGATTGTCAAATATTTACTTTGAGTTTGAACCGACAAAACAGGGAAGCTGGCAGAAAATGTCACCTGGAAAAGTTCTGCAACCTGCAGTGAAAATGAAGGTGGATGAACTCTTTTTGTGCTGGTTGAGTCAGCCTGCAACTCAGCTAACACTAAAGGACTGCTTGAGAAGAATCAAGAATAAGGAGAAAACAGAGTTTGGTAACACAGATTCAGGAAACAGTAAAAATGAGAGTTTCACCAGTAAAAATTCCAATTCCAAGCAGTGCATATTAGGAGATACCAGATTGCCTTTGATGTCTTTCAGTCCTCCTCAGCTTTCTACTACTCTTCCATTGGCAACTCCAGCTAGCTCAAGGAACATTTCTAATGTTAGAGCAACACGTCGATCCTCAGGGACCAAAGAAGTAAGTTTGTTTCTTATTAGATTTATTTATTTGTTTAAATGGAACTGAATTTTATGTTTGTGGTATTGGCAAATTATGTAAGTAAATAGTTTCCCCAGGGGAGGTATCAGGAGCGGAGTGAAGAAGCAGCACTGAACATAAAAAATCAATGTTTGTGTGTCATTAGTGTTAGTGGATAGGTGGCCTAAGCTTCCATAAGATTATCTTGGCTCCTTCCCATCTAATTGTGGATGAATTTAAGTCCTTGTGTTTGTGTTCCTTTTATAACATGCTGCCTTGACTGCAGATATGCCTTTGTCCAATGATACCAGGCACTGTTCTTAGTACAAGACTCAAATTTGGCTCCACTGAATCTGCATATTAATGAGGTAATTTTTTGGTACTGCCTGGTACACTCAGCACTTCCTTCCTAATGAGCTCTTCATTTATAACAGACAATGCACTCTATGCAAGGATGACAACCCTGCCCCCAACCTGAAATATTCTTTTTACGCTTGCAATTCAGTTCAATACAGTTTGTAGCTCTTTTCATAAATTGTAAAAACAAAACTGGATAGAAAATGTTGTGGTGACTGACAAAATTAAGCATTGCTTTCATATGATCAACAGCCATAGAATCACAGAATTATAAAATTATTTGGACTGCAAGGGACCTTCAAGACCATCTAGGTCTGACCACGCTGCCATGGAAAGGGATACCTTCCATTAGATCACATTGCACAAAGCCCCATCCTGCCTAGCTTTGAACACTCCCAGGGATGGGAGATGCACAGCTTCTCTGGGCAACCTGTTTCAGTGTCTCACCACCCTCACAGTAACGATTTTGTGTAATTTCTTCCTAGTATTTGATCTAAACCTACCCCTTCAGTTTAAAGCTATTCCCCCTTGTCCTGTCACTACGTGCTGTTGCACAAAATCCCTCTCCAGCTCTCTTGTTGGCCCCCTTTAAGTACTGGAAGGCTGCTGTAAGTTCTCCCCAGAGCCTTCTCTTCTTCAAGTGGAACAACCCCAACTCTCTCAACCTGTCTTCTTTGGCAAGGTACTGCAGCCCTCTGATCATCTTTGTGGCCTTCCTCTGGACTTGCTCCAGTAGGTCCACATCCCTCTTATGCTGAGGACTCCAGAGCTGGGTGCAGCACTCCGGCTGGGGTATCACCAGAGCACAGGGGCAGAATCACCAGCCTTGCCCTGCTGGCTGTGCTGCTTTGGATGCAGCCCTGGACTCAGCTGGCTTTCTGGGCTGTGAGCACACATTACTGGGTCATGTTGAGCTTTTCATCCAGGAACATCTCCAAGTCCTCCACCTCAGGGCTGCTCTCAATCCATTCCCCACCCAGCCTGTATTTGTGCCTGGGCTTTCCTTGTCTCAGATGCAGGCCCTTCCACTTGGCCTCGTTGAACTTCATGACATTCATAAGGACTTCAAAGAGTTATTATGCTGTCTGTGCTATAGAACTATAAATTAATATATTTTAATAATATTGGAAGCTTGTAGGTGCTTGTAATTCCCAATCGCTCTACATTGGTATCTGACTTATTACAGTGTCCAAACCTGGTATCCCAGGGAAGCCTGCTCAGTTAGGTAAGGGTAGAGAGGATAAAGCTGAGGATGTTTAAGAGTATCAGTTATTTATTGTTTGTTGTTGATATGCATTGAGTGTATAGACTTACCCTTCAGCCCACTGGAGTAACAGCATGACTACTCTTTTGCATTAAACATTTAATCTGAAGTGACCTCTTGGTTTCATAAATACTAATTTTCAAATCTAATTTGACAACTTCTTAGCTCCAAAACACCACATGTCCAGTCTAGTGTTTGTCTAGATTGATTTTACAATAATAGGGACTTGTATTTATGTATAGTCACCAGCCAGACAGCAGGGCATGATGATTGATTTACTGTTGTTGTTGTTCACACTATTCTATTTCCTGTTCTAGTGAAATGCAGAAAGTCAGCAGATGCTCAGTTTATTCTTGCATCAGATAAAAGCAAGCAAAGGAAGAGTTTCCATTAAAACCACTGTTACTTGCTATACTTGATCGCAAACTTGTGTACTGTAATTTCTCTTCATGTGTCTTGGTTGATTGCTCTAAGTAAATCCTATAAAGAAGAACTAGAAGAGAATTAATGAAGAGTAACATTCTTGACTTATTTGGAGTTGTTTGTATAGTGATCAGAGAGAACCCAGAGGGGTTAGGTTGTTAGTTGCTTGAGAAGGTTGGGGAGGGGGAATTTCCAAGCAATGAGAAATTTATTTATGGCTGTATTATTCAAGTGAACTGAATCTTCATACAAAAGTTTCTTAATCTCTAAGTGTAAATTGCATTTGCAGCTGGCATCAGCTCTTAAATACCACCAAGAATTGCATGTTCTGCCATGACAGTGTATTTTCTCTTAGAAAGCACAATGCACCCCACTTTCTTTCATGAACTACCTCATTCAGTGTCAAAACTAATGCATCTTCTGTTGTGCATCTTACTGTGTTTCTCAGATCAAGCCACAATGGTTTTACCTACCTCATACGAGTTTTAAGTAAGTTTGGGGCCCTCATCTTGTTTCTATAAGTGGAAGAAAATGTTTCAGATACTGGACCTACAGTACAAGCCAATACAGATTTAAATTCTAAATAACAGTCCTAGAAAATGGTAAAAGTTGATGTGTTTAACTCTGTCTGCATGAGGGTGTTATTAGGAAAACGCTTTTACATCCAGCCATAAAGCGCTGGAGAATTATTTCTTTTTGGATTATATAAGTCAACTTAAGCATCTTATTAAACTTATTGTGCACTGTAAGACTCATAAGGCAGCATATAAGCAGTTAACTGATTTTGGAATGATGCATTTTAAGTATCACTGAGCTAAATCACTACATTTGATTATGGGTAAGGTTGCTGTATGCCTTTTTCTGTTTCTTAAAATGTTCCTGCAACTTTTTTGAAGGACACCAAACAATAAAGCTGATATCAGAAAACCGCCATCCTTAAGTAAATATTTACCAGGAAGTAAATATGAATGTGTAGGGAAACAACATTTTCATGCTACAGGTTTCTGTACTTGTTAGAAAAACATGTTTTTCTGAATAGGAAGCATTCTTAATTAGAGTTTAATTAGATATTTAATCTTTGATATTTTAAACAGTAGCATATGAGCAAAATCAGTTGGTGTGCTGATGGCAGCCATTAAACATTATTACAAGTACTATAGCTGTCAGCTATTGTAATCAAGGAGATCTTTTTTCCAGAGATTATCTTGTAAATGAAGCCTGTGGGTTATACTTCTATCTAGAATTCAGGAGTTGCCATGTATTTTAGTGAAACACTAATGTCTTGTCAGAGGAGAATTTGCTGTCTTTCAAGATAGTTGAAGCCCTCTGCTGATTAGCAAGTCAAAAGTACTTTCTCTGATGATGAAAGAACCTACATGGTCTTTATGGAATTTTTTCATCTGGACAGGTCACTTAAAGCCGTTTTAAGAGTAAACTGTTGACTTAATCCACATGCACGTTTTAAAATTTAGTCAGAACTCCACCATGAAAATTCATCTTACATTGTGTTTTAGTGCAAATGAAAACAAAACAGTGTTTGTTTAGGGATTGTTTTTTTCCTTTAGGGGAGGTACTTTGCTTCACTTGCACCTCACTGTCATTCACAGTGAGGTGGATATCTGACTGTACTCACTGTATAAACGTGGTAATTGCGAAGTTTTTGGTTAGTTTTGTTATGTGAAATGAAGTGCTTGCTAGCACTTGGTATTCTGCAAGTAGGCCTGTGATTTGTATGTACTATATATTTCAAATAACAGAGATTTAGAGACAAAATTTTGTAAAAAAATTTTGACATGAAAGTCTCAAATATTTTCTGAGTGTATCATTAAAGAAATTCTAGAGCCGTAAGTTTCAAACTTGCAGAATAGCTGTTGTAGGTTTCTTCTAACCCTTATCACTACTCTACATAGATTTAGCAGTTTTTCTGGGACTCTAGATTATCCTAAACACATGGGATATACACAATTGTGCACTGTTCATCACATTGTCAAAAGTGCCAGTCCTCAAGGCCTAAAAGATGCCACAGGCAAGATGTTTAATCCTAACCAGCTGGTGTGCAAGGCATCTGGGGAAACAATTCACAGAATTCGCTATGGGCATTTTGTGGGGTGGTGGTGCAGAGAGAATGGGATACAACCAGTAATACTTCGAAGTTATTTTCCATTTCTCTGCAGGGTCAACCTTTGATAGAAAGGTGCTTCTTGGAGTGGTTTTTCTATAACCTTTATTTGATAAGCATACTGTTCCTGCTTGTTATCCTGTGACAATTAATGCTTATTTCCTCCTATTTCTGTAACTCGTAATTTTTTTTACTGCTTTAATATATGGCTGCTTAGCTTTTTTTTTTTTCATTAATAACATTCTTGCCAAATTTTTGTAAACAGTTACTTGATTTAAACATAGTAGTACTGCTGTGATTCATTTTAGTTTAAAGGGAGGCTAGAATGAAACTGTTTAACATTGCCTGAAGTCTGAATAACACTTAACAGTTGCTTTTTGAAACAAATTAGTTCTGAGGGCTTGAGGTCTCATCTTAAAAGGTGTCTGCATCTGCATTGCTGCCTGGTTCGTTTTCATAGCAGAAGCCGTGTTAACTCCAGAGCCTGGGTTGTGTGAGCTGGTTAGCACTGCACTGCACACCAGGCTGCGCTGTGCCGGCTGTGTGTGGTCTAACACAGGCACTCCCTAACTATGCATCATGCAAAGATAGTGTTAGTACTGCCATGTCCTGTCACTAAGTGGGGAGGATGGTGGACTTGGCTCTCACGTCAAGTCCGTGACTTAAAGGGAGACTGTAAATAACCTGGTATCAAACTGATGTACTTTTACAATGATAACAGGGCACTATGATAGATGTCAGCATTAGTGTGATCTCAATAAAGCTCCTTCTATGGTGCCAACAAAGGAAGGGCAGCCAAAAGTTCATATTAAGGTCTGGAAGAGTGCAGCTATAGGTGTTCCTATAAAATCATTGTTAGTTTTGAGTGGGTTGACATAATAGTAGTCAGCATAAGCAGCACTGGTAGTATGTTGTGTTACTCATCTTAAGCTTTGCTGCACTGAATAGCTTGGAATAGAAGAACCATTATCCTGATTAGAGAACTAGCTGTTCTTTGTATTTATAATTGAGGAACTGAAAGTTATTCTCTGTTGTAAGGGTTTGATAGTGCTCCTTATTCTAACTGTATCTTGTTACTCTGACATATCAGTGTTACTTTTGTTAGCAGTTATATTGATTTCGTTTACACGTTGTGCTTTATTAAAAGAAATAGTGAACTTTTGTCCTCTTTCAAAGTGGCAGTTGTGTCGTACTGGAAACTCATATTTTTTATATGCTACATCTAGTCTTAGGAGTTTTTGGCATTTCTAGTACTGAGAAATGGAGTTCAGAATTGTGTGGCTTTCTTCACATTTGAAGTTCACCTGAATCCTGACACAGGACAATTGAAATTAATTCAGTTTTGAATTATGACACTGATTAATCACTGTCACTCCTTTGTGAGTAACTGACACTTAAAAGCAAACAAAAAAAAAGTTCAAAGCTATATAATCATAGCTTACAGATCATTACTTACTTCCATTTGCTTCTCTGTCCAGTCTTTCAAAACAGATAAACTTAATTACAGCTTTCCATCATTTAAACAGTGCATTCTTTTAATGGGTGTTCAATCTGTGAGGAAATTAGGTATTGATATAGAGGAGATAGCCTTCTCTCTTTTTTTTTTTGCATTCAGTGATGCTTGAGAACCTGTTTTATATTTTTTGAGAACCTCTTAATATGCCTTACATTTACTCTGTCAGCAAGAAATAAACTTGAGGCCAAAAGTATGTATGGGCGTGCTTCAGTACAAAATCATAAATGCAGCTCATCCAGTGAACTAGTTTGTCCACTGTTGGACCTAGTCAATGACTGCACAGGATTTTTCAGCAAGCCATGTTATGAGAGAAATCTACAAAATGCCAGTGGTAAAATCATATGGCTGAGTCTTGGCAAATTAAGAGGTTTTGCACACACAATTGTCTTAAAGTTGCTTTACTTTTGTTGAATTTAAGTCATTGCATTGATTCAAGAAGATACCAATTAAGCATACTCATTGTTTTTTACAGTCAGCAACAAATGGTTACTAAATTTAGTGTTTTAAGTGTAGCATAATATGTAAATAACTCCTTTGTTTTGGGCTGGATGAGTGTGGTGTTCTAGTCTTCCAGTTAACCACATGGTACCAATGTCTTGGTAGATAAGATTGATTTGTATTCTGCAAACAGCAGATACAATTTAAAATGGGTCCATTGAAACCTACGGTGACCAAGAGGTGTTTTTAAAAGTGTATTCCAGTACTTAATATTAGATGTGCCATTTTTGCATAGCAATCATGTAAAAAATAGCTAGAAACTGTAGAGCCACCCATGTACCACTTCTTGACCACAGGTACTTGCAGGAGTGACGGGCTGTTGGGATACGTGTCCCATTAACCTTTTGCATACTGTTTAGTTTCATTTTGGATGGAACTAGCCTTGCATATTTGTTCTGTGCAGATCTTACCAGTAACTTTGGCTGATTTCGGGTCAAGTGAGATGAGCTGGAAGTCTAAAAGAAAAATGTGCATGAAACCCACATGGGAAAATGTAGGGGCAAACATTGAGTGGGTGCTGAGGAAATCATTGCAAAATATTGGCAAGATGTGCCCAGCATGAATAAGGTTCCATTTGACCTTCTTGGCAATACAAGGCATGTAGAACTTATCAAATGCCTTGATTTGATCAGGTTTTTTTGATTCAGCAGAACCAGGAGAACAGTTTCAAACAAGTTTTATTTCTTTAGAAGCTAGATTTGTATTGATAAACAATAAATAATTTTCTAAATTTTGTAAACATTTCTAGTAGATGTGATCAATACTGATGTATTATGAATAATAATCCTTCTGGCATGCTTTACTAAAAAATAAAGCAAACTATTTGAAATTATGCAATACGGAAACAATGATGAGCTAGACTATTCTTCCACCTACTGTCTTCGTGAATAGTCATCAGTTACAGGAAGTACTGTAAGTCTCCTGTTGTAACATCAGATTCAGATTTTAAACAAAAGATCACTAATTTTGTTCTCTTATTTGCTTTTAACACACTAAAAACACCACCTAAAATTTTGACTACTTTCTTATTTATCAAGTGACAAATTTAAGCTTAGTATTTTAGAAAGATTTTCTAGAATGCTTGAAAAAATACGTAGACTTCACATAAAGACTTACAGTTATGGAGATTGGAAGAAAGTCAGGAGTACTGTTCCTGTTCTGGCAATGCATTTGTGGTGTTCTACCCCTGTAAGATTACCCCTGTCTTATTTCTTGGGTCTTTTTTCTTCATGTGTAATGATTGCCCTGTTAGTTATACTGAAAGCTAAAGTTCGTGTGGTTAACAGTGACCATCTTCTTTGCTCTGCCTTCTTTCTTTGCTTTGTTCTTTGGCACTGTACCCTGCTTGCAAGTATGGAAGTGCATAGCTTTCTGTTTAGTTCTGTAGAAATCAGTATAGCTTCTGTTGCCTCCATTTCCTGAAATCATTATTTCAGACTGATACAACAACACAATGGTATTAGATTAAGTCTTCACAGAAGTTCTATCAGAAATCCTGGTTTTGGCTGGCAAATTAGCAATTCGTGATTTTACTGACAGACTTGTAGAATGAAGTCTGTGTCTTAAGCTTCCCGATTTATTGGTTTTGTGTTAAGATCTTCAGAGAGGAAAATCTCAAGCAAAATCATAAGCAAGAAGCTGTCCTGCAGTTGTCACTGATTCAAAATTATTGCCTTGTGATTTCAGGGACTAAATTACATGTCAAGTTAGCCTCTGATGCTGGATTTAAAGTAGTAGTTGTACTTTCATGCACCAATCATTCTAGTCTGGGAAAAGATGTTTTTGCAAGGATTTATTGAAAATTCAGTTAACATCCAAGAGATGGAAGTACTGAACAGCTCATAAAATGTTTAAATAAATTGCTGGACAGTTGTAAATGTCATTCATGTTCTTATTACCAGACTACTCTGTCAACTTCTAAATTAAGGTGACACAATGTAAATAATAACAATCTAGAAATGACTAAATATCCAAAATGGCCAGTGTGACTTTGAAAAGTTCCGTAATGCATATCATTAGACTTGGTTGTAAAAGCTGCTATCTCCTGTAGGAAAATCTGTGGCATTCTGAATCAGCCTGAACTGATTCTTCATTTCAAACTAATTCTGCTATTCAGAGGCTTACATTGGTAAAATTACAAGTGCATATATTGTGGGCAATAGCTTCCTCTGTGGATAGTCTCTGTAGCATCATGGTTCATCTAAAATGTAAAAACACAGCATCTTATTAGAGGAAATGTGACTTTTATTTGTCTAATCCATACTAGATTTTTTGCTTATATATTTTTCTCTTTAACACCTGCCTTGTCAGCATCTGTTTGGGTGGTCCTGGTTTTCATGATCTAATGAATAGGGTCATCTGAAGATCATGAATAGTAAATAGGCTCCATCTGCAGAACTATTCCAACAATCTTTCCCTTAAAATTCAGTTTATGCTGTACACAAATAAATAAAATGTGAAGTGACTTTTTTCAATATGGCAGAGAACATGAGAATTGTTCTAACAGTATATAAATCATTCCTTTATTGTCAGGCATTGGTTTTTTAACTTCTAGTATTGATGCTTGCTGAAGTTAGTCTGTCAGATGCAGCTAACAAGCTGAAAAAGGCCCGTGCTATGTCTTTGGAGTCCAGGCTGTGTAATCATAGCAAAGTGACATGTATCTTATCTTAGTTGTAATCTGATAATGGCCCATGCCATGGTGTTCATACATGGCTTTCTTTTGGTAATGTGCAGAAAATCTGATCAGCCCCTCCTTCCTGGCCTACCAATGTGACTCCACATCTGGCATCTAACTGCTGTCTTTTTACTTGCTCACTGTCTTGCCTCCTGAGAATTCTGGATTCTCTTAGCAGCTGTGGAAAGGACCGCCAAGCATTGTTCTGTCTAATCCAAAAGTACTGGAAAATTTAAATAATCATTCGAGAAGTCATTTAAATGCAAGACTTCCCATTCCAAGGGGGAGGCATTGCATCCTACAAGAAAAAAATTATGTATCTGGGCCCGGATGCACATGAACTCCTTTCCAAGGCCAAAAGATCAGTTTCTCCTTGTGAAGGTAGATTTCTTAACTGCACAGTGTCAACATCTAGCAGTTCATCAGTTCTGTATGTCATACTCAAAACACTGTCCATAACTTTAAAGCAATCGGTTTCCGTAACTGGTAGTTGAATATGAGCCTAATAACTTGATCCCTTCTGCTGTGTACACATTGTACGTGTTATCTCCCTTGGGTTTTGTGAGTATACTGCTGAAAAGAGATGACTCCCATCCAAAGCAGAGCTAGGGATGCATAGTAGTACTTTGTTATTCTGTTCAGCTCACAAGTGCATTGTCCTCTTGTTCTCTTTTCATGCAGAGCAGTTACAAATGGGAAGTTGCTAGCAAGAAATTAGTTTCAGGATCTTTTAGTATAGCAAAGGCCAGGTATGGACTATCTGGTTTAGAAATAATTCTTGATAACATTAAATAATGGTGATAGTCTAGTCACAATGTTTTGTGAGGGGGAAAAAAAACAGCTCAGCATTTCAGGGTGGTTTGGTTTTGCTTGTTTTCTTAGTCTAGCAAAGAATTGCTGCTTTCATTTGTCTTCTAGTATATTTATGTAATTTCTTTATTGTATTTCCTGCCTCATAATAGCTGTGTTTTAGCAAGTACTGTTAGCTGATTGACTTCTTGTATATCTTCCTGAACTATTTGTTTTTACTAGTGCCTTCTTTCCACTTTAAACCTCTGGAATATATCTTTAATACTATGTTAGTCATGCTGTTCAATTTTTCTTTTGTATATTGAAAAGGTGCTACCTTGCCTTACTTCTCTTAACTGCTGTGTTCTGCCCTTCACTATTATGTTACTTTTGTAAAGAGTTGCTCTAGTTGCATGACAACTCTTTACATTGACTGATTTGGAGATACAACCGTTTTTGTTCCACAGTTAACCCAGAAGCCAGTCTTAATTTCTGCGCCATCACAGGCACAGAGGGATGCTATTGGGTTCCATGCTGTTGCCATTGGGCTTGGCTATTCAGCCTTATTCAAACTTCCTCTAAAAGCCAAACAGGCTTTCTTTCATCTTGGTTCATATGTTACTGGGTTGAAGACTAGACTCCAGCAACTAAAAGTTTTATGTGGCTGAAAATTGTTTTCTTGGGGGCTTCCACTTAATCTCTTAAGACATTAATATGCTATTCGTATATGCTTCTGACAAGAAATTCTGGTTTGCCTTAAGTAAGGCAAGTACTTAAGGGGTTTTTTTAAGTAGTCTTCAAGATTGTATTTCCTCTACAATACCCGGAATATTGTGTTATTTATGTTGTGTTACTCTTGTGTATGTTCAGATCTTTGTTAAAGTGGTAAACTGTTTGGCCACAGTCCCTTTAGTCCGATCCATTCATAGTGTGTATCCTTAGCTTTGGAAGGAAGCTCTGAGCATGCATCTTCCCCTCTGTTTGTTTATCTAGCTAATTATAAGCTGCCAGGATACTTGAACAGCTTCATGGCTGGCATCCAGACCTTCACCCAGTAAAGGATTTTGCCTTGGCTTTCACTGGAGAGAATTCAGATTTAGAATAAATGTAACACTATACTTGAACACTTCTAGTTCAATCTGGATGAAAGCTGACTTTCTCTTTCCCCTGTGGTTAATTCACGACTTAAAAGGTTAAAACAGATCTTAGGGGATTCATGGCCACATTGCTTTATAAATGCCCAGTCTCCTTAAATGTGGCAATACAAAACCCTTTTCCATTTAGGTGGTGAAAAGGATGTGATCAGTAGCTGCCAGTGTACTGAAGTGTACAGTGGAGATTGTTCAGACCCTGCAACCTGTGAACAAGTATTCTGCATCCAGGTATATAAAAACCATTAGGCTGGAAACCATAGTGCTAAAACAGTATTAGGCTAACAATGGGATTGACTTAACACCTACCTTGAGCAGTGAGGTAATATTATGACAAAGCAATGCAGAATATTCAAAATACTGAACCTGGTTTGCTGGTTAAGTTATGATGGATTCTGAGTTCCGTTTGAATAAAGGAGGGAAATACACAATTCTTTCCGAAATGGAGTTGATAACTCTTCTTTGTTACTGAGGCTCCTTCAGCAGGTTCAGGAGCTCCAGGCCTTTTAGGTTCCAGACTGGCACTTCACTCTTTTAGGTTAGCTCTCCATGTGACAGTCCATCATCTTAATGACATAATGCAGCCACATCGAACAAGACTGTGAACGTAGCAGCAAATGGGAGTGCACCACCTGGTTGAAAGGGATGAAAACAGAAAGCAGTGTAGGTGAGAAGATACCTCTCCTTGCCTCAAGTAAGGCCTATTCTGCCTAACCTGAAACACAATCTGCCTTGCAATACAACCTTCCTGACCTTCCATATTTTGGTCTGGAACAGTTATCTGTTGCCAGAGCAGGATTCCTTTCCTACTCCAGCACCTCAGTCCTTCATCTCAAGTTCCAGGCATGCTGCTGTTGTGTACTGCATGCCCAGTTTTCTGTTGACTTCCCTCTGGCCAAGGTTTATCCCAGGTTAGTTGATTTAGTCTTCCTAAAAGACAGTGAGTGACAGCCAGATTTGCTCAATGCAGTTGGATAGTCTGGTCATGCCAACCACAACGTCTGACTCTTGCCTTGTCAATTCCTTTCTTGTTCTCCCATTTCCGAAAGAAATAAATATCTTCATAACGAGTTGCAATAAAGAAACAGGAGGCAGGGACAGGACTGGATACTAAATTAAAACCAAGAAAGCAGGTGTTTTGTCATCATTTACTTTCTAACAGTGTAAACTAAAAAAGAATCCAGTTAAGACAAATCATGTTTCACTAGTGCTTTTCCATAGATTTCCTTTTCGTAATTGAACAAGGATATTTACTGTGGGGTTTTAATACAGTCTTACATTATAGAATGGCTGCGAATGGATAAATAGGGCTAAAGAGTATATGGGAGTAAAATTGTGCCATCCAGTAAAAGAGATCTCTGACTTAGTGGTGAGAGAGTTGTTTTGGGCTGTATACATCTTTGTATAATCAGGAAAATGGCCTTATTTAAAGTATGAGGGATGAAAACAGAGTAGGATTGGCCGGGTCTTTCCTTTTACGCTGTTAGTAACGAAACTAGTTTAGTTACTAAACTTTAGTTTAGTAACTAAGCTAGTAAACTAAACTAAACATAGCCAGCACCTCTGTCTCAAGAGAATTTGGGGGTGCTAAGAGTGTTCACAGCTTGGAATAGCAAGAGTTGCCATACTCATAACTGTAATGGTGATATTTGAAAAAAAATTCCATCAAAATAGCAGCATTTCCTAAAGATTGCTGTGATAAAGGTATATCCATTTAAAATGTGAAAACTCCACTAGTTATAAGTTAATATACCTAAAACCATAAAGGAGAGGGAACTGAAGGTCATTTCAGTTTTCGCAGAAGCTTATCAGATTTCTGTTTCCATGAAGAATATTGATGTGTACTAAAACTTGGCCTCACCACCCCCATAAAATGTATTTAAGATTCAATACACTGAAAATAGAGTGGTAGCGGAGTCTAATGCTAGTGAAATGTGGCAGGTATGCAATCTAGTATGTGGATGTTAGTGTTTGTAAAACTATTTAAGAAAAAAGTATCCTGTCAATTTTTTTTCAAATTTTGTGACATCATTTATATTTCTAACGTAACCTTTTGATAAAACATGATTTAAAGCAGTGTTTCAGTGTGGTAACATTAGCTTCATTTCCACTGTGGCTTTCCATCTTAGCATTTAAATTTTTAGATTCTTGAAACACCGTAACTTAGATATAGATTAATGTAAAAAAATATATATATATATTTATAGATTATGTGACCCATTCTGAAAGTCTGTCTGAAGCTTTTTCTGTCATTTCCTTCATTTTCCCAGTGTAACAGGGTTCCCGCTAAGGGACAAAAGATTTTAAAAGGAATTAATTGCTGTGTAATAAGCCTTATCCTTCCGTGAGGTACTTCATTGAAGCTAGACAGTGAGTGTTTTGTGACAGAAGGGAAAGCTGAGGGGGATGGGAGGAGAAGGAAGCTAGAAAATAACCACGACTGGCCTCTCTGCATTCCTGTAGGGCTTGCCTTTTTTAAAATTGGAAGCTGCTTTTATAGATGCTCCTCCAAACACGGTTTTCATTTTCCATACCGTCCCATTTAGACTTTGGAATGCCTGGATGAAAGGGCAGGCCCCCAAAGTGACTTCCCAATCTGTTTTTGCAATTCCAGCCAAGTTCCCTTTAATGTATGGAGCGGGCAAAGTTGAGCTGACTCTTATAATATCACAGAACTCGGGCGCAGCTGCTGCTTTAAGCGGCACTGTGTGATAATACAACAGCTCTGCTATTTACTGGGACTCAAGTGCCTGGACTGGCACACAGAGACATTATATGAAATCCGAAAGCATGAGGATAAAGGAGATTTCTTTGCGACAAGATCCTGATCTAAGAAAGGAGTTGGCATTGCTAGCTCGAGGATGTGATTTTGTTTTACCTTCTAGATTCAAGAAGAGACTGAAAGCTTTTCAGCAGGTCCAGGTTTGTCTTTCTGTTCTTATACAATTAAGTTATTGCTGTTAATTGTACCTTCACAACCACTCAAACTGCAGGCAATACATGGAAGCTGTTATTAAACTAGGGTTTTGGTAGTCCGTTCCATATATGATGATTTCTTCTGTGTTTTAAAAGACTGCAGGTTTTTGTGCAAAGAAAAGATGAGAGTTTGCTGAAGCACATAGCAGAGCTAATGTACGATGTTTGCACAGAGGTATATGCAGTGAAAAGTTGGTGCATTTAATGCTATTAGACTTTTAAAGACTGTTTTCCTTAATCTGCATAATTGTGATCTACATGCATTTCCCTAGGGGGGTTAATTTACCTTTTACAGGAACTGGGCATATAAAATGTATTGAAATAGGCTGTAACTTCACTAGCT
Organism: Callaeas wilsoni; assembly: GCA_013398955.1. Lineage (NCBI taxonomy): Eukaryota > Metazoa > Chordata > Aves > Passeriformes > Callaeidae > Callaeas > Callaeas wilsoni. The sequence continues at coordinate 92,220 of VWPU01017050.1, read as the reverse complement.
CAAACAAAATATGACAAAAGGTGCTTTCATATTTGCATGATGATCCTGAATTCCTTTAGATTATGTTTATTTTGGACTTTTTATTTGGATGAGATCAGTTGTTGCTGCTGGCTTCACATGTGCACTTCTGCTGTTTTGTAGCAGTGAGTTAAAGCTACAACTTTAGTGTGCTTAAAATTGAGAATAGAAGTATTTGAAATGTAAAATCAGAAGGAAAACTACTTATAGAGTAAATGTTCAAAGAGATTTGTTGTCTTTTGGAATGAGGAAAAAGTATACAACTTTTTCTGAGAAACCGAAATTTGGTATTTCTTTGAATACCCTTTAAGACATACAGTGGTATCTGAAACATTCACTTTGACCTTACCTCACCCTCACTTCTAATTCATATACTAAAGGTGTGTCAGTGAAGGCACATGTGAATTTTTTTTCCACCTTTTTTTAATTAAGGAAAGTTTAGCAGTTGAATAAAAATTACATTATCTTAGAATTTCTGCCATTATTAGTTATTCTAAATATAGCCTGCTACTTAATTTTGAATTCAGTGCACTAGTGTCCCTTTCAGATGACCTTCAAGAGAGGGACATAGAGCCCTATGACACTAAGAATGTATTAGCCTTCTGTCTTCTATATGATTATTTAAAATTTATTTTAAGGGATCTTTATAAGCAGTGTTTATTCCTTTGTGCAAAGCAGAATGCCAGTGTTGACTGTGCTGGTTTATACCATTCAGCATAAACATGTGATTGAAAGGATTTTTTGACTTGTGTCTTCTGGGCTAAGCTGGAGACAAGTAAGACAACTTGTTGACTAGAGACAGAAAAGAAAATACTCTCTTAATTACCCCAAAGTATCAGTAGCAGTTAATATTTAGGCACCTCAGAGGAGGAGGCAAGTTTAGTCTAGTCATGGCATCCTGTTGTAAACAAACATAGCATTACCTTGTGTGGTGCCCCTTAACTTGATCTGTCTTTCATCGAGTGATAGTTGGATCGCTTGTACTTTTACAGGGCCTTTTCATGTTGACCTAGAAAACATCTCAGTGTAGTATGGTTTAGCATACCTCCAAGCTACTAACTGCTTTAGAAAACAGCTTGTCTAATCTGTAGGGGGTTTTTTCTGTGTTGGAGTGCTGCTGGCTATAAACTTAGAGTGGAGACAATGAGCAAATATTTTTCATTTTTAACCAGTCTTGCACTTCCTGAGTAAATGGCAACTGTAAAATAATGTATGATAAACGGCTTAATTAGATTACAAAATTCTTTGGGCAAAACAGAATTAATAGGAGTATAAAACTAGAATATGAGGTATGTCATACTTCAGTTTGATACAAAGTATTTTGTCTGAAGTTTCTTTTTCAAGTGGTGGTTTGCTTTGACTTTGTGATTTTAAGGAGATCTTTTTGGAAGTATCATCAAAAACTAAATATGGGACCTGGTAATTGTTCATACAGAAGATGAGTATTCTTTACCTGCCATTTTATGTTAATGTTAATTTCAATTTATTGTTGTAGGTTAGCTGCATTTCAAAGAATAGTTATTTATCAGCTACATAATCATTAAAGAAATTTCATGTTAAAATTAAAGACTGCGTAGAGATTTTGTAGAATGACTTGGAAAAAACCTTTATCATTTCAGTTGCTAAGCTTTGTTGCTGTTTGAATTTACAACCTCCTTTTCCGCTGTATAGGCTTTCAGACACAACAGTTCATGAATATGTGTAAAATTAGAATGTTAAAGTCAAGCAGAAATGGAAGCCAATCTGTTCTTCCATATTTCTACTACAATCTTGTAATTTTATAGCTTGTTAAACAAATGACTGATTCTCTTTAAGAGGTTTGTGCTATTGAAACTAGCATCTTAAAATAAAGAATTAGTAATGGTGGTGGATGGTGAAATAACATGTGGCTCAGAATCTGCTCTGAGGCAGGCTGGAATGACTGAGTCTTCCACAGGTTCCAAGAATTCTAAGGCAGTGGCTTTTCATATAGAGCCATGTAAGTAAATAATCTGTGTAGGTAATCCCCTGTGGTTTAGAAGGGGTGGTCATTAGAGCATAGCACATCAAGTTTCTTGAAAATCTTTAAATAGACAACCAGTAGTGAGGTAGGTTGTTCTGGAAAGTGGTGGAATAAGCAGTTCCTCAGTTTTCATTTATTGATGAAAATTGAAAAAACCTGAGCAAAGTAGGCCTTTCTGGAAAGATCTATTTCTCAAAAGAAGGGTAAAACAATACACAACTGTTGAAATGTTCTCTATTACTTTGGAAAGCTAAATTTCTTGGTAGATATCTCTGCATAAAATGAAGTAAAACTTCAGACTACCTTACCCTGATGTTGATTCTAAGACCAAGATCTTTTTACATACTTAACACCTACGTGATGTATTGAACTGGGAATGCAGCACTTGAAGAGTCACTGTGTCCACCTTGCTTGTCAATTTATATGAAAATTTGGAGGGAGAAGAAACTATCACCTTGTCAAATGTACTGGCAACTTAAAGATGTGAACTGAAAGGCTGATTACCTGCTGATAGCTGAGTACCATGTTTTAGCCAACATCTGGTGACATCTCTACCTGTCAGAGTTGGAATATAAGCAGCACCATTATGCATGCTATATCAGGAAAATATACCTGAAGTTTGAAACAAAATTATAACAGAATAAAATACATGTGTGTACACTGACATGCTTATACGTTTGTAACTCAGTGTTAGCTAAAGTAGGAAATGGGTACTTTTTGCTACTTAGAGGCCACGTCACCTTACAAAACTGTGGAATCCTAACTTGAAAACTAGACTTTTTAAAAAGTCAAATAAATTCATGCTGAATGTAATGATTTTTAAAAATGAGCTAAAAAAAAAATCTGGCCTAAGTTTTTAATTAATCCTCTCAATGTTAGTGACAGACCTGTGCTGGCATGTTTTTTGGTACTTTTAATGAACTATATACCTTTATCTGCTGTGACTACTGGGTGATTCCTTGGTGTAGTTGTATGCGTCACAACTCAGTGTGAAAATGGAGAACTACTCATTTCATGACCACCTGTTAATGATACTAAATGCTGCTTACACATGCTATTTATGTCAGCTGTATGAGAACTATTTCTTCAGCTTCTGCTGAAGTGCCTCACGAGATTGGCTTGCCTTCTGATGGAAGTAACTTTAGACTTTCGTGCCTCTTGATCCTTTTTACACTCCTTTGTTACCAAAATGCTGCATAAATGCTTGTGACGTGTTCAAGACAGCAATGAATACAGAGTCTGTAGGTACTAAAGTGTGCTGGGCTGGTGTATATTTGTGATGTAGTGCACACAGTGATTCTTTTAGTCATGGAGATAACAGTCTCATTTCTGAGGCAAAACTACTTTCAAAAAATTTAATTGAGGCAGTTGGGTTTACAGCTATAGTCTCAGAAGAAGGTTTTGTAACAATTAGAGGCTTCTGGCACGACAGCTTTCCTGTTCACATCAGTTTTCTAATTTAACATTATTTGTAGACCTTTTAACACCACAGAGGGAGGACCCAATATTCATTTTTACATAATACTTTTCCATCAGGCACACAAATGCTTTATTAAAGAGCACAAGTGTTTGCTGAGACGGCCTGAGATGGAATACAAATCTCATTCTGACTAGTAGGTACGCTTGATGCTAGCTTGCTGATATAATGCCAGTTTGCCAGAGCAGATGCCAATATTTAAAACAGAATGAAAATATAGAAGCTGCCTGCTGGGACTTACTAGTTAAGATGAGGTTTTCCATAAATGGTTCACTGCTAGTGGATTGCCAGGTTTTAAGCTCTAGTCTCTTAAAAAGAAACTGTAAGCCAGCTGGTAGATTTCTACCACTTCTGTAATGGAGACTGCTGGTTCAAATGTAAAATGTATCGGCTGCCTGTGACAGCAGCTTCTTTGCCTGCTTATGTCTGGAAATAAATCTATTTTTAAAATTATTATTACAGAAAATGTGTACTGTTTCTATAGAAAAGCCAATATGGTGAAAGCTTGTTACAGCTTACTTGCATGCATGATTTAAGAGTCTAGATGTCAGTTCCCTCTGCAGCTATGTTTTGTGATGCAGCAATTCATACATTAAAGAGTTCAGATGTACTTATTTTTCTCTTGAAATAAAAGATTCACTATTCTTTTCTCCATTTTAACTAACGCTACCAATAGTAGATGTTGGTGGTATGACTGTTGGTGGTAGTACTTCCTGTGCTAGAAAGCCTGAAACAGTCTAGCACATCTTCATTTTAAAATGTCCTTCAACTTTTACAGGGCAAGAGGGATATGAGATTGTTTTCACAATTGTCCAAATCAGAATTTTTCAGGGCATCAGCAGACAAGCAGTTGACAGAATACTTGCTCCAGCTGTTGACTTTGCACTCAGTAGCAAGGCTGAACTTGGCGACATGTTTCTTGTTTGAGAGGGTTCTTCTTAAAGTCAATTGCATCTACTGATTGAAACTTGTTTTGTTGTAAACATGTAAGGATAAAAAGCTATTGCAGAGTTTAAGTGGATGTCTGTCTTAGCTGTATGTGTTACTTTTGATGTTGAACTGATGGCCTGTCCTGACAAGGGCTGTTTTTTGTAGACAAATGTTAGAATTGCCTCGGGTGTACCTGTCAGTCCCTTGGCTATGTACTATCAAAATAATCATGTACTAGGAGGAACTTACCAGCGTGTGCCCTGGAAACAGTTGGGGAAACAGAATACACTGGGAAGGAATAGAAGAACTGATTTAACCTGTGATCAGAGTATTTTCTGAGGAAGCTGCAACTATATGACAAACTGCATATATTAGTGACTGGAATACTTAATTTGACATCATTCGTAATCTGTAGCCTGTTTGACAGCAACTCAGAGGCACTAGCAGTCATAGTAGAAGTAACTAATATTTTTCCGCTACTTTTGTCTTATCGCAAAATGTACAAGAAATTGTGTTTCACAGGGTAGATTTTTCTGAAGAATCTTGCTTTTTTCAATTTTATACTGTGTACCCTTTTCCATTTTTAGATTAGTAGAGCATGTGAAGGAGATAAAAAATAACTTCACTGGATAAAAAAATATCATCAGTGCCAGTGATGGCAAATTCTCAGAGGAAGCCTCACTCTAGAAGCCTTTGGTAAAAGTTTTGTCAGCAAATAAAGCAAGTTACCAATGGACACGCATGTAATGTGGAAGGGTGTTGTGTTCATGGTTTTGGGGGACACAGGTAACTACATCTTCCATTTTGTCCCTATCCAAGTCTTTTCTGAATAAATTAATAAGCTCTTCATACTGCATACTTTTGATATTGAAGTTCTAGGTGACTGTACAAATTAAAAAGCGTGCAGCCATATTTGGAGGTGTTTCTACAGCAGTAATGCTTTTGCAGTAGCATCCTCCAGTTTCCAGGAGGACTGTGTGATTTACCTGTGTCAGCTCTACCAAGCTGCAAATTGGGAGAATCCCAGTATTTCCAAAATCAGAGTTGTAGAAGAACTTGAGTGAGACATCTGTTAGTGCAGCATATATATTACTGAAAGGGAGGAGATTGGTGAGTGTGTGCTATAATGGTTAGGTATCATGCAGAAAAGTGCCAGTTTAAGTCAGCTTTCACTAACAAGTGAAAATCAGATTTTGACCATTTGAAAGTTTCCCAGTACTACTTTTGTTTGTGTATATGTGATATGACTTGCCTGTGGTGGCCATTCACAAATACTTTTAATTGAATGTGGTTTTAAATTCAATACCCAAGATGGTATGTATGGAATGCATTTCATAGTTTCAGGTGGAAGCTTTTTCTGGATGCCACTACCTGCTGACTCCTCCTTCATTAGAACTAACATGCTTTCCCAGATAGGTTTGTGTAGATGGTCCAAAGTTTTGCATGCTCTGCTGCAGTGCTGACACTTCAGTGGCTTTTTCTTGAGAATCATTTTGGCTATTTCAATTTGGCTTGGTTAAATTAAAGGGGAAAAGTGTTAATGATAGTTGTACCATAATTCTTTATGCTTTATGGTAAGACTTTCAAGACTATCCAGTAGTGGCTCTTAGCATGGCAATTTCATTCAAACTGGATGAGGTACTTCTTTCCTCAGGCTATCACAAAATTAAGAGTACTACTACTTACTCTACTGTCTTAAGACTTAAAGTAAGGGGAGATATTAGCTTCACATTGAAACAGGTTTTTTAAGCTGTTTGCTTTTTTTTTTACCTCAGAATCAGAAGTTAGGGTCTTCTTTAGACTTAATTTTTACTGTTACCTAGGATCCTTCCGTATGTTACTCCTGACTGCTCTAAACCTCACTGAGTCTCTTTTGATTTGCTTATGGATTTGCTACATGCTGTAACATGTCAGTTATCCCAAAATGGGACAGAGCAGTGTACAGCTTTGTCTCTAGAGTAAAGTTGATTTAGCACTGAGGATTAGCATTTGCATGGAATCACAAAACCAGATTACTGTATACTTTTGTACAGAAATAGACTTGAGAGTAAATGGCCAAGAACCTGCATAAATGAGATGATAGTCCGTTTATTTAAAACTGAGATGAGTGCACAACCTGGTATGGAGGAAGGAGACTCCCACCATATTTTTCTGGTGAGAATTTGAGCACAGGATTGCTAACTGAAACACAGACTGCATTGGGAGAGTTGCTGAACCCTGCTCCTTCGCATTAACCAGGTCACAAGTAGGTATAAAATCGGGAACAGTGTAGGTTAAAGTACCTTTTTTCTTCTAATGGTATATCGCTAGAACTTTGTGGGAAAGTGTATTAATTTTTCCATTTCCTTCCCCTCACGTAGCACAAATATTGACTACAGAACAAACTAGATGAATGAAATTTTCATGGTTAAGGCTAACAGCAAAAGTAAGCTGGTGTAAAACTGCAGCAGGGTTAAAATTAATGGATGTTTATCTCTTACTGTGGAAGGAAAGAGGAGCATGTATGATAAAATTAGTCTCTATAGCCCATCCAAAAACAGCTGCCAGACAGTGACTGAAGGATAGCAAGCTGAAGTCCAGGATAGAAGGAAGCAACTGGGACTAAAATGATTGTTGCCAGAGGAAAGACTTTTACATATATACCCTGATGACTGGTTTAGCATGGGTTCATTCTCTGTAGATGTCTCTCAGGGTTTGATCATTCACATATGTTTTATATTTCTGACTAAGCTATGCAAAATTAATCACAATCTTAGCATGGTTTTAAGCCTAATGTAGGCTGATTTTAAACAATATTGCTACAGTACTCCCCTGATCTTCCTTACGTTAGCAGCAGAACCAGGTTGTGAGATTGGGTGAAGACAAATAGGGGGTTTTAATTTTGCTCTTTAGCTGTCTTGGTGACCTGAGGCAATTCACCATATTGCTTCACTGTCACTAGTGAAGCAAGTAAATTCTATGTGGGCATGGGGGAAGGGGAAGATGCAGGTGTGTTGTGATGTAACTTACCTTATGCCATGCTGTAAAACTTCATTATTAAGATTTCAGGTAAACTTACTGTTTTCAAGCAGGTTTTCAGTGCAATAATTTCATTTTAGAGTAATAGAACTTGGTGGGGAGGAAAGAACCTACAAATTTTCAAAGTTTTAAGTTGTCCAAGGATCATCTTTCATGGAGGAAAAAATACTGTTTAGCACATCAAGCTGAACGGGAAGTGGTACCATCAGTGAACTCTTGCAGTAATAAATCTCATAAGTTTGACTGGAAAGACACTAATGAGGATGACACAGAGAGCAATAAAAAAGCATCACACTTCAACTTAGGTAATTGTAATGTAAATGCCCCCTACAAGGTCAAGAGAGCTTATGTTACAGAGGACATGTTTCTCCGGGCTTCTTCTGAGGAAAGTTCTGGTAATAACTTTACTTTTCTTATCCTGAAACAGATTTTTGAAGGCACTTGTTAAAGTATTTGATGTGTTAGAACAGGTTTTTCAAAACTGTTGTCTTTCCTCCAAATGAGAATGAACCCTTTTCTAAACAATAGTAGGGCAAGTCTTTTATGTGATGTTTTCAAGATTTAAATTCCATAAAAGTACTGATAATGTCAATTGTTTATCTAGAGGGAAATGTTGACTTTCACTGTGCCATCAATTAGATAGTAAGTTAGAAAAGAAACATTTCTGCGATTTTTATTGGTCAGACTTAGATTGACAGTAATAGCAGAGCAGAGGGATGGGAAGACTGGTCAGGGATTCCTTGTGAGCCTGCTTACAGATAGCATTTTATTACAGTCACAATTAGTGTTTAACTGTTAGGCTGTAACACACCTTGTATTCTTAAGAACTCACTGAATTTAATAAAGGAAAGACTCATATCCTTTGAATCTCCGTGTTGGCTTCCATTTTCTGTTGTGTATCAGGGAACTTCATCTGTTTTCATTGTTTGGTGGTTGATGAGCTTTATATGTGGGTGGTTGCAGGGATGTTAGGATTTAAAAGGCTGAATAGTGTATCTCTGCAGAAAATCCTCTTTGCTTATTTTGCACTTTGGTTCATCCAGGTAAGTTTAGCATAAAGTAGCATATTTAAGAATAGAAGACCTGGTCTATTGAAGAACTAGATTAACTTATGTATTGCACATCGTAAACAGTATTGGAACAGACTTTTTTTCTTTTAAATGCCTAATTAAAAACTACTAAGGAATTGAACCAGACTTTTATCTATTTGATAGGCAAAAAATCTCTTTATAGCATTTTGAGTATTTAATGCCTTTTTTTTAGTGGGGGAGATTGTGGTGCATCACTTAGTAAAAACCTAATGTGAAGTTGGATGTAAATGTGAGGTAGAATTTTTTGGGCTTCTTTTTTGACTCTGTTGTATGCATTCTGATGAGTTTTCTTTAGTATGGATATTATCATGGAAATTCCCATCAAATACTGCAGCAAGAGCTGACTACAAACTGTAAATATTTTTAAATGTTTAGGGTTGAGGTTTTTTTCAGTGAAACAGGCAGAAAAAATGTTGATATCAGTTAGAATGCATCACCATTTCTGAATGAAGTTATCTTATTCTGTAGTCCTCTCAAAACAATGCAAATACCAATCAGGTCAATCCAGATTGTGATGGGACAAGCGGGAATGGTTTTAAACTAAAAGAGGAGAGGAAAAATTCTTTACTATGAGAGTGGTGAGGCACTGATACAGGCAACCCAGAGAAGCTGTGGACCCCCCATCCCTCGAAGTGTTCAAGACCAGGTTGAATGGGGCCCTGAGCAACCTGATCTAGTGGGTGGCATCCCTGCCCACAGCAGGAGGGGTTGGAACTAGATATCCCTTCCAACCCAAGTTCATGTCTTAATCTTGAAGATGTCTAAAAGAGTATTATGTTCACAAACATATTACCTTGCTTCCTTTTCCAGCAAGTCCTTTATAAGTGAAGTTTGACTCACTTTCATTTGAATCCACATATACAACCCCTTTGTGGGGCTCAGTATTTCTGCTTGGCAGTTGCTACATGTAAATGTTAGATCTAGACATTACTGAGCATACATTTTTAAAACAAGTCTCCCCTTTCTTGTTATTTCAGAAATATATCCTGTAGTTGAATGATTGTATCATAGCATCAGCTCTTTCAGTTAAGAGAGAAGGAAAAGCCCACCATTTTAAAATTCCCACTGTCTTTATTTTTTGCTTGTAACAAAGTTAACTGCTGAATGCAACTCATCAGTTGGTAGATGTTAGACTGTCTAGCTTGAAGAATTAATTTCCCTCTTTGGAATACGGTGTATCCATGTTCTCTGGTATATACTAATATTTTACTGTATTGTAGTTATAATACTGATTTTGTGCCATTACTATGAACAACTGTTGGAAGAATGGTTGGAAAAGGGTCTGGAAAGTTGCAAAATAATATTAGAAGTTTGCCCTTTGAACAGTGACCTCAATGGGATAAAAACTTCATTTCCTCTAATTTCCTCCACTGTAAAAATCAAGGCAAGTAAGTGTTTGGTAGCTATGGACAGTCCTTACAATTCTGTATGTCAGGAATGAAAACTGGTTGTGTATTAAACCTGAATGAAAACTGGTTGTTTTCTTGAATTCTCCTATAGACAAATCTTACAGAAGTTTGTTTACATTACTGCAAACAATAAGTTTTCAAGGAATCCTCACTTCCCATCTGTTGCATAAAACCTAAACTGCAGTGGCAGCTTTGCAATACACAGATCCTGGACTTCATATATACTTATTGCAAAGAGTAATGCTCCCTTCAGTCCTGACACTGCAGCACATACCTGTGATGAGTTATTTACAAGCTTATACAGGTGTTTTTCTTAATTCCAAGCATGTTATTGTTGGTACTCTTTCTCAGCAAGTTGCAGGGGAAATTTTCACTGACCAAACGAGTCTCTTTTTTTGAGCTGAGCTTACTGGTACAAGTTTTAAAGGTTTTAACTTAAAACCACAGGAAAATGTAGATCACTTTCTAAATATTAAATTGACCACTGAAATGGAGTAGTTGTGCAAAAAGATTAATGAACTGTTCTTGCAGATTTTCCAGTCAAAGATTTGATGTTAGCAGACTTCTGGCAGTTCTTGTTAATGAAGGAATTACCCAGTTAAAATTATAATTCATTTCAGAGCAGCCTAATCTCACACAATTAGTGCATTTTGATTGTCCTGAAATAACAGAACTGGCTCTTTCATCAACTGTGCAATATATGCCTCTACAGAAGTAACTAGCAGCTGAACATAAAGAAAATAGTGAAGTTTTTAGAGCCCTTTTAGTATCACACATTCCTTCATTAGAGCACATACAACAAAGCAGCCTCAGTTGTACAAGGAGCCTTTTGGTTATTGGAATTCAGACTGAGAGAAGAATCTTTGGCCCTTCTTGGGAAGGTGAGAAGAGGGAGATGTAATATCAACTTTATAGTGCATTAGTTGGAGCTAATGGTTTTCGACGACATGCTTCTCTCCATGGCACAGTTCCTATCCCTGTGCTGACTGACATTAACAGAACAATTCAATTGTCCCATTCCAAGTCGCTGGTGGCATTTAAGAAGCATTAGCATGCTCAGAACATCCACGTGGCTGATGCAGAGCGAGAGCTGTGCTCGGAGCTGCCTGCTGGATACCACAAGGAATGTTCAAGGGCATTTTGTTTTGTGCCCTAGATGGTATTCTCACTAGATGCCTGTATGGAGGCACCAAATAATTCTAGCAAAAATGATTGTGAAGTGATCATACACTTGCTAGTGCAAACAAAGCTTTTTATAGTTTCTTCTTTTGCTGACTTTGAGAAACTAGCAGGTAAAAATAGACATCCTTCAGTATAGGGAGACTTTATTTGTCTTGCCATGACAGATTCGTAGTATATATTTGGTCTTAGAATTGAATGAATATTCTGTCTTATAGATTAAATATTATATATTTTTATACTAAGCATGCTGAATTCAAATGTTTAAATGTAACATTTTCATCTTAGAAAAATCAGTTTTCTTCAGCTATATGTTTGTCTTAAGTTCTGAATCGGTTGCTGAACTTCTTCCTTATAATCTTTGTCTGTTGCGAACATGTTCCAGACTATAAGATGAAAAATAAATAAAAAGCTCTTATAGTATAATTCTTTTAAATAACTTGTACTTGGATAGGTCTTACTACAAATCTTGAATTGAGATTTCCATATGTGTTTAAGAACAGCTTTTAACCTGGACCAATGAAAATCATTTATTGTGTATCTGTAGTATCTGAATTAGTAGTTTCTGAAAAAAATGTAGTATTCAATGAAGAAATGGTTCTGATGATGGCTTTATTTTTCTCTTGGAATCTTTTCCAGTGTAGTCTTCCCTCTGTTTCTTCCTTTCCTCTTAAAAGAAATTTTTCAGTCTGAGGCTCTAAATTTCCCTAGCTGTGGATTTTAAAAATGCCTTGCCTGTCTGTACTAAGCTTCTGTAAAATGCTAATTTACCTTATGTTATCTGCAACATTCAGGGAATGTTAGTAGTCTGTGATTTGCACTTTCCCTCTTCTCGGATGAGGCATTCCTCATCGGGCACCTCTGAAGAACTGGAACACCTGCTGCTCTGTGGCCATTTGAGCAGCTCACATGGGAGTGGTTGTCACAGAATCACAGAGTATTCTGAGGAAAATTGGAAGGGACCCACAAGGATCATCAAATCCAACTCTTAAATGAACGACCTGTACGAGGATTGGACCCATGACCTTGGCGTTATTAGCACCATGGTCTGACCAACTGAGCTAATCTTACGTCAGTCCAGGCAGTTCCTGGAGATGGGAAAAAGGGGAAATAGGTTAACTGCAAGGGCTCTTGTAAAGTGCTGATGGGAAAAACTGGGCTTCTAGAATGAAACGAGGTGTTTACCCAGTTACAGACATTATTTGTGGTGCTGGTGGTGGTGTTATCTAGAGAATAAAACGTTGCTGGGTTTATACTCCCCAAAGCTTTGGAAGTAAGTTGAAAGGGATTTTTGATACCCTGTAGCACTCTTATTCTAAGCTGATGCCTCATCAGCTGGACTGCTGAACCTGTGGTAAGATATCAAAAGTTGTTACTTACAGGATTCTTAGAAACTGACAGACTTTGACTCCCAGTGTCACAGATTCCAGGTAACCTTTTCCTCTGTGAAACAGAACTTGTAGCATGGTTAAGGTAATTCTGCAGCTGTGGACAGGAATTCTGGCTCAAATGCAGAAGAGGGGACGGAAATGTTAGTTCAGGCTTTTTTTTTGCACATATAGCATTCCAATGAAGGCCCCTGGGCTGGAACTCTGATAATTAAAATCAGTTGTCCATAAGCACCTAGTTCTTCCACTCACATAAGGAAGGACTTTGATTGTGGTAGGAGAGCTGAGTATCTTTACAGACACTTTAGCAAAGGTGATAAGGAGTAAAACAAGGGTTACGGGTTTTGGAGGCATTTTGGGTTTATTTTCCCCCAATTCTGGTTAAAAATGAGAGATTAGATGCAGGATCTTGAACACGAGAACGCATTTATCACGAGGACAAGTCACCCTATAGCAATATTTTTACATTTGAATAGTAGTGTTGGGAATAAAGACTTTAATTTAGTTTAATTGCTAAGTTTGAGTTGTCTCCTAACTCGGTTATTACTTTGCCTGTTATCTTTGTTTCTCTACCCTATTTGACTTCCTTTTGGAAACTGACTGCATGGTAAATTCTTCTTTACTGAACCTAAATGCTTTTAAATAAACCTCTCATGTTACTGGTCATCTGGGAGTTTTTTTAGTGATAGGTGTATCACAATTCTTGAGAAACAGATTTCTAAGCTCTCATACCATAATTGTATATACTTTACCCAAAAAAATCCCTCTGCAGGCATCGTTTACTACTTTTATAAAATCTATCATTTTTTAGGGTAAAAAAAAGAAAATCTTTACCATAACTACATTAAATAGGTTGGTGATTTGTAACAAAGTTATCATCCTTATTTCAAAAGCTCGAAGGTGTAAAACTAGAAATATTTCAAAAGTAAATGATTTCATAATGTCTGTTAAGATAGAGGTTGAAAGGGTTTTTCTGAAACAGATAATAGAACCTGAGTAATTTCAGGTGTCCCCAAGAAGCTGTCTAATGTATCAGTCTTGAAACTTGATATGGTGAAAATTGAAGTTTTTTATTAAGTATTTAACATCCTAGAAGTCTTTCTAAATGACCATTTTTGGAAATACTCGTTAATTTTTCTGATGCACTCTTATTTTTTAATAGTTTATTCAATTAATAATCTGAAATATTTTCGAAGGTGTGTTGGAACATAGAATACCAAGAGATTTAAGTCATCTGTGGATGACTATGTGATTTCATGGTACTTGACTGTCAAATGTGTATTTATCTATTTAGGTTCAAACAAAGAAGGAAGAAACTTTGCCATCATCACGTAGTCAAAACATTCCAACTTTTTATTTTCCTCGAGGATGTCCTAAGGAAAAAGTGAATATAGATGCTGTGATTGCCAAAATTGAGAAAACTTTCTCTGAATTTCCAAATGAGAGGGCAACGTTAGAAGATATGGGTAAGGTTGCAAAGGTGAGAACTTGCTGGCCATCTTCTTTTCATACTGTACTCCTGTGGAAAGGAAAGATGAGTTCTGTGTGCTTGGTTTTCTTGTACTGTGTGTTTCCATCTCCCACACATTAGTGTTCAAAGATAGTCTACATTGTTGATAGCATAGTTATGTGGCATTTTCTGCATTAACTGTATATCAAATGACCGTGTAAAAAGAAACAAAACATTAAACCAAAACTTGAACTACCTTTTTTGCTGCATAAACAACCGAATACTAAGGAACAACATTGTATGTTGTTCTCCATTCCATATTGACCAAGAGACTAAAGGCAAAAGCATTGCTAATATATGTTTTGTTTTCAGATGTTCACACAGGTGGGGTTTTTTTCTCATTGTGCTGAACCTCCATTATAAAGACACTGCTAAAGACAGAATGGTTTGGTAACTTGAGATTATAGCTCTCAAGTTATTCCTGAAGAGCTAATTTAGAGTTATGGCAGAGTGACAAAGTACTTACCTTAGAAAGCAGCAAACATTTTTAAACTTCTATGTAAGTTTAAAGACAATAAGCTAGTTAAATATAGTTTCCATTTTGTTATAATGAATCAATGCTTGAAATCTCACTGCAAGTCATGGTCTTGGTAATGAGTCTCAGGTCTTCATCCATGTTCCTGTCACTTTGTCCAGGGTCTAGAAAATAGAAACTGTGACTGCTCACAAGAGCAGGACTGAGGGTTTTCCTCACCAAAACTCTTTTACTGCTAAGCTGAATCATAGGATCTCTGTCTTCCACAGCTCCTTCCAACACAGAATTGAGTGAGGAGGTGGGGAAGAGGCCCTTCTGTCTCAGGAGGGAAGGTGAAAGAGTCTAGTCACCTACAATTCAGTGATGAAAGACACCTTCCTGAAGAATACTGAGGACAGTATTCATCAAACCCACTTTTTTAATTTGTTTGAAGTAATAGTTAAACTATTGCATGAGAAGTAATTGTACTTTTGCTTAAGTGACCTTACACATCTTGCAGTATTGCCAGTCTTACTGGAGATCCTTGGGGATGCCAGCATGGCTGAGTGCTCCCAACTGGAGTCAGTTTTCGGCGGATTGGGCTCTTGGCTGTTACGGCTGCAGACGCTTGGTCTTTAGGTGCATGTGGTAGCATTGGAGTTGGGAACGTGTAGCTGTTGAGTACCCTAAAGCAAGATACTGCTGCTCAGGGCAGGCTGGCCTACTACTTAAAATTGGATAGAGGGTGTGCCATGCACACGCATGGATGCAGATGAGTTGAGCCGTCCTCTGAGCCAGACAAATGTCAGTTTGCTCCAGTTCAAAAGGTCTGTAAGTTTGCTGTCTTGAGCTTAGCTTAAAGACAACCAGCTCTTGAGCAGAGCTTAGGATGGACTCTGTTCAGCTGCTTGGAGCATGGACAGACAGACATGTGACTCACTGCATTAGTCAATTAGGAATGCTACAAGTTGCCCTGTGTTTTGCTCTCCAGTTTTGGATTTCAGCCTAAAGCAGTTGCTTTAAATGAAGTATTTCAGAACATAAAGCTGGTTTCAGAAACAGTTTTTTTTAAAATCTCTTCCCTAACGCTTTCTTCTTAACACTTGTAATTTTCGAAGGATCTATAAATAGAGTAGCCCTCAGATAAGCAATCAATAAACTGACTTGATGTATACTTTAATTGTAGGCTTGTGAATGTCCACTTTACTGGAAAGGTCCTTTGTTTTATTGTGCTGGAGGTGAACGAACAGGATACGTGTCAGTTCATAAATTTGTTGCAATGTGGCGGAAGTAAGTAGATTACATTTTTTTTGAAGTACTGCATTTTTTGTCATTGAAATATTATATTTTAAGCTCTGAATGCGATCCTCTCTGTAAAGGGGATTAAAACACTTTCCCATAATCAACCATTGTCAGCAAACTTGTACATGGGAAAATGTAACTAAATAATACCTTAAGACTTTAACACAAACAAATCTTCATTTACAGGGTTTATAGATTTTAAGATGTTTGGTAAATGACTGACAGTTCATGAGAAAAGTGAAAACCATGGCCCTAACATGTAGATGCCAGTTCTGGACAAAGTGATTTTTATTTCTAGTTCTTCTTTAATTCTACCTTTAAATTGTCCTTTCATGTAATCAATCACATGGTGTACCCACCTCCTTTAACATAAATTTAAGAGACAGTACTGCTTTGATAAGTTCACTTGGAGGATGGTTTGACATTTGTAATTAGCTTTTGAATAAATGTTGTTTCACAGGCCTTGCTCTAGGATGCCTGCATGAGGTAGCATGAGCAATTTTCTGTGTAGAATATTAAATAGAAAAATTTACATTTCAGAGTACTTCAGACCTGCTATGATGATGCTGCAAAGTTTGTTCACCTTCTGATGAACCCTGGATGTAACTACTTGGTGCAAGAAGACTTCATTCCTTTTTTACAAGTAAATTGCAACTAAAACTATTTCTAGGAACACAAGAAAATGATGAACTGGCAAAGCCTTGATTTGTTTGAACTAAACGTACTTTTTCATGGTCATCATTAAAGTTCATTGATAATATTTAGTGCAACTCACTTTGCATGATCCACTAAGATGCTAGTGAGTGACTTGTTTTACAGTTAATCATTTTGTGTAAGGTGAGGTCTTTTTTTAGGGCCCTAGTATGATTTAAAATCGATTGTAGGAATAGCACACGTATTGGAATCTTTTATGTTTCAGAAGGCAGTTAAAGTTGTTTAAGTCAGGAAAAGCCTTTGGAAGGCAAAGGAGAACTGGGATATGAATTCAAAACCTAATAAATCTTTGTTGGAAGAGCAGTAAGCACCCCCTATAGAAATGATTGAATGAAACCTAAATTCACTTTACTGAATAATAACCACAGAATTACAAGCTACGATAGTCAGCAGTGTTCAAAAACATCAGCCTATCTAAAATATAGGAAAAAAAATCCTAGAATATTCCTAAAATATGTGAAAGCTTTTGTTTATCTATTTCTTTAAAAGATAATTTTATTTTTAAAAAGGTTTGTAGTGTTATTTGTCTGAAGCCCTGGTGAAAACGAAGTTATCAGTAATGATTGTGGTAGTTAATTTGAACTTTTTTGGTTAAGGAAGCAGGTGTGCTATTCTTTGCTAGTTGTCTTATATGGTCACTAATGAATACTCGTTGGGATATTATTATTCCTCTTTTTTGTAGGATGTGGTGAATAGTCATCCAGGCCTTTCATTTTTAAAAGAAGCATCTGAATTCCATTCTCGGTATATTACAACAGTAAGTGATTTGTATCTGGAAAAGCTATTTTTTGGTTAACTAAGAAAATCAAAATTAAGATTAGTCAATATGTCTAAGCATCTTTGTCCCTTGGGAAGAGTAGAGTTAGAGTAGGCTGTCAGTCTTCATTTCTACATAACTAGAAATCTTGTGGAAAAAGAGTCTTTCTTAAGCATGATAGTTCTTAACATTTGTTAGGAATTCCTGAATTTAATACTAGTAAGAAAAGCAGTGAATTTTAATAGTGTCAGATAAGTTAATGAACATTAAATGAAGAGCAGGCTATTATCTTAAACACTTGATTGTGGCTGTAGACTGTATTCATTAGAATCCTGACCTTAGTCTGGGATTAATTAAACCAAATCTTGAATGAAACATTTATATTAATATGATTATGTTCAGTATTAAGTGAAATAATGATAATATTGAAGCTGCTTGCCACTTTTCTCTCTGGGGACTTTTCTTCCAAGGAAGGTTTTATATATGAAAAGTTTCATTTCTGTCTTCCCAGAGTTATGTGACTGAAGTATTTGTTCAGTACCCAAGGGAAAATTCAGTGACATTAAATTTTCTCAGCTGTAGACTAGACAGTCAATTCCACTGAAGTCTCAAAAGATTAAAATTCTTCAAAATGACATTCAGTTCACTTTCTTTGTGCCTATGAAAACTAGCTTAATGAATATTCTCCAACAAAAAAAACATGCAGCATTGATCATCTGTTATCCATCGTATACTTTGACCCAGGTTAAAGTTGTGGAAGCTTTTTTTTTGAGAGCATTTGGGTTTTGTTCATTACATCCTTCTTACAGAGACCTGCTGGCCTATCAAGCATGTCCTGCTGCATTAGGTTTTGCTTCTTGTTATAATGATTACCTGAGCTCACAGAACTTTCTTGTCAGTTGTGATTGAAGGAATTGTTCTGCCTGTGAGTTGTTTTGTTTCTTAATGGATTCTCAGTTGTATCAAAGCCTGCTCTGGTTAAAATTGTGAAACCTTGCTGCCTGTCCTGAAGAACAGTAGGGAAGAAAAAGTCCTACCATTTCCCATTACTTTTCTTTGGAGGAACAGTTTACTTGAGTAGGTCTGAGTCGAGCAATGTTGAATAAATTAGTGCTAGAAGTATTTTATTAACAGAATTTAGTGTAGTCTTTAACAGAAATTGGTGTTTAATCAAAAAATTGGTGTTAAATCAAAAAGTAAACTAGTATGAATATATCAACAATATTTGGAATACCATTCTGCAGATTAAGAAATGGCAGAAGCACTCTGCCCTTTTCGTATCATATTTTAGGATGGTGTAAGTGTTCACAGAATCACAGAATATTCTGAGTTGGAAGGGACCCACAAGGATCAAGTCTAACTCTTAAGTGAATGGTCCATGCAGGGATCAAACCCACAACCTTGATGTTATTTGCACTGTGCTCTGACCAAGAGCATGTTACAGTCTTCTAAAATTCTGTCCTGCAAGTTATTAAAGATAATAATAGATTATTTTACCTATGATGAAATAAGGCATTTCGTACCTGTATTCAGTTAGCTTAACCTTGCTACATGAAGTTTTATCTAAAGGATACTTCCAGTTGCAAACCAAATGAGCCATTCTTCTGCTGGGTTTTTGTATATACCAACATATATGTATGTGTGTATGCATATACATTACATACATCACTTTAGCACATGTTTTGTAAGCTATGAAAGCAATCTGTTCTGTCTGCTAAGATATGGTATAGGTTTGTTGGTCAGTCTAGTGGTCAGGTTAGTTACATATGGCCAAGATAGAGCTGAAATAATTTTAAAATGTTTGCTGTGACAAATGAGATACCACGTTTATTCTGCCCAGGATGTTAGGCGCATACCTGAACTACAAGTTCTTGAAACTGTAGTCTCTGTGTTGCACCATTTCTTCTCCCTTCTGACAAAGCACTCTGCAGAATAGTAAAAGCAATTCTCTGACAATTTGCTTATACTCTGCCTCAGCTGATGTTAGAAAACAGTTTAAGTCTGTTCCCAGTTGTCTTTACCAAACATTCAATTTTGTTTTTATTTTTAGACCAGTTAAATGTATAACAGATGAGATAATGACATGCGGATGGATTAAGTTGCAAAGCTAAGGCAAAAACCTTTTTAGAAAAAATTGCTTTGTAGTATAAGCCAAAAATGGGCCTTCCCTAAACTCACAATTAGAATTAAGTTAATTAAGTTTCAGAAGCAGGATAATCTATTCTTCTGTCTGGAGTCATTAACAAGCCATTCTTGTTCGAAGTAAGAACTTACGAGCTTGCTGCTCTACAGTTTAAGCTTTCTTTCAAAACTTCATCAGTACATTACTCTTCTATTTGTAATTTAAAAATGACTGGTTAGTTTAAACTATTGATTTACGGCAATTAAAGTCTGAAGTGATAAAAGCTTAGCCTATAGTTGAGAGGACATTTTAATTGCAGGAAAGGGTTTCCTAAAGAGATGGGAATTTTGGTTAGTAACTGCTCTGTTGCAAACGAAACACGACACGTGCAATATTGAGTCTTGCCAATTAGCAGGTGTAATCAATCACCAGTTGAGCAGTTATAGCTCATAATATGTTTAGTGGTTTTTGTTTGGGGTTTTTTTGGGTTTTTTTTTTTGTTTAGTGGTGAATAACTGACTTGAAATGTACATCTGATTGTGTTAAGTCAAACTAATTGAGATGAATACTGAACTCAGTTAAGTAGCAGAAAAAACATATTTTAAAGTTTGTAAACTAAACCCAGGAAAATTACACTGAATGCATGCGTTGTCCAAAATAGACATAGAACCAATAGTTTGGAAAAGACCTGTAAGATCATCAAGTTGATGTACATGTAAAATTTATTTAAACAAAAGTGCTGGGTACTCAGCTGGATGCATTTGTCTCTGATTCCAGTATCATTCACGACACAAGAACTAGTCATCTTTCTTGCATAGATTTTTTTGTTTTCTTGTTGTTCTTCACTTGGAAAATATTAATGTACTACTTTTAATGCTACTAACAGGGTTTTTTTCCAAGGAACTTTAACTAGAATGAAATTAAATGGGAAAAACATTCTTTCTGCACCTGCAGGAAGTATTTCTGTCAGATGTAGATTTGTTGTGTTTGTAGACTTCAGAAGTAGCAACATCTGCTGTACTCTGATCCTTAAATAGTCCCAATTCTATTTCTGTAAATTCATTTATAAAGTCAAACAGTCTTATAGCAAATGCAGGTCTTTAAATCTGAAGTAATAAGATACATTAATAGGTTTATTAGATGGTATCCTGTAGATCTGAAAGACTGGAGGTAGAGAAATTGCCAATAGACATATTTTGGATAGCATATGAGTATTCTGCAACATTACTGAGTGAGATATAGGTACTGCAGCACTGAAATAAAATTTACCTAGATGAGTTTAGGTGCAGATTTAGAAATGGTTTGGATAATGGATAATATGACACAAGACAAGTTCTAATTAATGAGAAGAATAGAAATGGGAAAGATGGAACTCTCTAATGCAGCTGTACTAAGACATCTTTGACAAATATTTGGACAGGTATTTAATTACCATAGCTAAAGTTTCTTTCCATTTTATTTCTTGCAGGTCATACAGAGAATATTTTATACAGTAAATAGATCCTGGTCTGGGAAAATAACTTGTAATGAGCTCAGGAAAAGCAACTTTTTGCAGGTATGTAATATCTAAAATTTTGCAAGACGGGTATTTCTAGAAGTTTTAAAACTGCATTAACTAAAGGCTTAAGGGAGTAGCATAAATAGCATTTCTTCCTTTTCCAAAAAGTAATGAAGACCCAATTGCATTAATTCTCATACATTAGAATATGTTTAAATGTAATTTTTTGTATCTAGAGCTGTATACATGTAAATGTGTGTAGCAGAAGTTGGTCTGATCTACTCGTCCTTCTGTGAATGCATTTTCTGCCATGTGTGTGCAGTTTCTCTGTCACACTGTATGGTCTGCATTGTCCCTGAAAACAAATTGTTCCACCAAAATAGCATTAGATATTAACTTGGTTATGAGAACTCAGATCATTCAACAAATAAATGTCTTACAAACTCTTTAATGTGTTCTGTTTATCCTTCTGATAATAGAATGTGGCATTATTGGAAGAGGAAGCTGATATTAACCAGCTGACAGAGTACTTCTCATATGAACATTTTTATGTTATCTATTGCAAATTTTGGGAGCTGGATACAGACCATGACCTCTATATTGATCGGAAGGATTTAGCTCGACATAATGATCATGGTATGACAAATGAAGCACCTTTGTTTACATGTATTAAATGACCTGTAAACTTTGAGCTGAGGAAGTGGTTTAATGCCAAGGCCGGTTTCATGAGTCTGTTGGTGTAGCTGGTCCTGCTCACTCAGTGAACTAAAGCAGGACAAGTCATCTGTGATGCTACTTTGCATCTACAAATACCACATTTGAGGAAAATTCTGAATTTGAATTCTGATCTTGACAAAGAAGTAGAGGAAATATCACTTAAGTGTTGATGTATTACAGATGGTTTTATTTGGCAATTTAGGGTTGTTATCTTGGACACAATCCATTTTACTGATATTATTCAAGTAGCATCACTTTTATGGTAAAGTATGGAAAGAGTAGAAAGGCAAACATACCTTCAGGTACTTGGCTTATTTTGGAGTTTTGCTAACTCGACTGCAGTGTGTTTTGGTTTAATACTATTTAGCACTAAGCAGGTTTACATTTGCTGCATGTATAATATGCAATGACTGTGATTCTGTAGTCTTGCATGCCTGTTCCTATTTAAAATACTCTTGTAGCTTGTATGGAACTGCTGGGGCTCTTTTTAGGTGCCTTGTGCCCATCTTAATGGTGTTCCTTTCTGGACTGGAAAGCTTACTTAAGCACAAAGTGATTATGGAGTATTATCCCACGTTAAAAAGGATAAACACAATTCTGATTGCTTCTGAAAATTTGCCTGCTAAAGTTTGCTTTAGTTGTCCTATGCTTTAGGACAGTGAGAAAGGAAAACTGCTTTCATTTGAGTGGCTGCTCTACTGAGTTAGTACAGTTTAGAAAGAAAGCACAACGAATACAGTGCCACCCGCAATTTAATTTTGCAAATTCTTAAGGATAAATTGAATATCCTTTACATACGTAGTGCTCAGTTCAGACATGTCTATAAAATCCCTGAAATGGTTTCAAAATAGAAGCATGGGTCAAAACCATGTCAAAAATAGACCCCTGTCAGAATCAGTAAGGTATGTTTATTATGTGTGATCGTGCCAATTCTGTTTTGGCTCATTGCCAAAGTCATGTAAAACTTAATACCATTGAAAAATATGTTTTACTTGTCAAAGAACTAAGAAATGCAGTTTTATTAATCAGCCAATTTAATTACTTTTATTACATTACTATCTCTGCATTAAGTTTGAATTCAAAGCTGGGTGGTTGTAGCTTTGTTTTGGAGATTTTGTGTTAAGTGATCCGTTCTAAAAGAACTCAAAGGGATTAATGAGCACTACACTTGATCTTTCTCACTGATCTGTGTGTATATGAGAGCTCCAGTAAACTCTTCAACGAGACAATACAAAGCAAAAGTAAATTGCATAGAGTTGACCCTGTTTTAAACCTTTCTTCACAGCAATTTCAAATAGGATGATAGAGCGCATCTTCTCAGGAGCAGTAACAAGGTACTTACTTTGTATGCTGATCTAAATCCAACTTAATTTTTACTTTTTAAATTGTATGGTATTCTAAGGGAAAAAGATGGCTCCTGCTCACAAAGGAGCAGTGAATTTCAAGATTTAGTATAGTAGTTTAAACTCCAGTAGTACCAAAGTGGTCTTGGAACCTTTGGCACAGTTCAAGTTCTTCACTCTCTTTACCCATATTAACACTGACCACTGAATATTATATGACTTAGCAGGACTGGGAATGAGGAAGGAAGAAATGTTAGCATCATTCTTTTTCCATCCCTCAAACCCGTAAAATGTTCCAGGAGAACTGAGCTTTTAAGTACTAATTGTAAAATCAATGCTTATTGCATCAATAAATTCACAAAAATGCCTCCAGTTGAGTTAATTCACATTTTTAACAGTCATTCTTCATTTCTTCCCTTGGGATTGACTTCCTTTTGTGTATTTATGGCATTTTATTAATTTTTGAAATGCTTGCTAGCACAGTATCTGAGCTAGAAAGCAACTGATAAACAGAAATAAAAACTGAAATGAGAGACTTAGCAGGTATATGTCTAGAGCTTATTCCTTTATGTGAGTTTTTTGGGCAAGACAAAACATATGCCATATTTTCCCAGATAGCTTGAAGATAAAACAGCAAAAAATGAATTTTATTATTGAAATGTAATATGTCTAGGAACTGCCTAGCTGACTCTTTACTAGACAAGTTGACTATGTGGAAGTTATTTGGTTGCTGCAATACAAGAGTAGAAACAGACAATTATGTTCTTGCCACGGACAAGAACATGACTTCCTGAATATTTCTATTTCATTTTTATCTTCATATTTTCATTCAAAAACTCTTAGCTAGTGGAGTTCTGTAAAGCTTTTAAGTTCTCGTCTCTTCTACCTTAATAGAAATTCTAAAAAGCATATGTACTTATATATAATATATCACCAAAAATTATTTGAGATGGCTTTTCTGTTAACAGTTAGGCAGCAGCGTTGCTGCCAGGGAGAAGAGCTGTAAGTCCTGGATAGGGCACTGCCGTCCTCTCCAGCTGCCCCTTCCTCTTCATCACTGCCTTAGAAACAGAACAGAGCACACAGGCTGCTTCTCCTGAGTGATCAGTGAAGTCTGTCACCAGTCACCTTATGAACACTGCATCGTTTAGGAGTAAATAGTTGATAGCAACAATGAAAACAATCTTTTATTTTGGTTAGTAAAAGCTAAGTGTTCTAAAATAAACTTTCTATGTTTTTCCTCATTGACCTTCAAGAGGTAGAAAAGCACAAAAAGATGGGAAGATTAGCTATGCTGATTTTGTCTGGTTTTTGATATCTGAAGAGGACAAGAAAACACCAACTAGGTAAGAATGAATTTGTTTTAACAGAACCAAAGACTGAGTTTGTTTTTCCAGTCCTTAAATGGGGACCACTGATGAACAGCTGCAACTCTAATGGAAGAAGTTAAACTATAAAAACATGAGTGGAAAACTGGCCCAGTTCTTTATATCATCCTTATTTATCAGTGTCTCCTGTTGTTGTTGCTGTAGAAATTTCTGTTAATGACCTTTAAGAGGCTAATTCAATGTTTTTGTTTCATAAGTTGTGCGTGGCCTATTTATGAACAGGGCCATACATTTAGGACGTTGCAGCTGTTTCATGATGCCAGTGACTTTGGGAAGCTGTGCAGCTACTGTTAGCTGTACTGATAAGAAACCTCTCATGTGACATGTCACTAGCTTCTTCAACATGGAAACATACCCAAAATACTGAAGTTTTCATGTACAATTCAATTTTCCATTGTCTTCCTTGATTTTTTTTAACGTAAAACCATGTGGTTTAGTCTTCTCCTTCACACCATTAACAAATGTGTTTTTAAATGCAATAATGGCTAGCATAGCAAATATCAGCAACTCTTACCACAGTAGGTGGTGTTTAATGACTTCCCATGGATTAGTGGAATGTACTCTTAAGTCTAGTTTTGCCTTTGAAACAGGCAACGTGAATTCTTGCAATTCTGTAGTAAGTTTGTCTCTGCTGTTAATGACTGAATTTCAGCATTGAATACTGGTTCCGCTGCATGGATCTTGATGGGGATGGTGCTTTGTCTATGTATGAATTGGAATATTTTTATGAAGAACAGTGCCAAAAATTAGATAACATGGCCATAGAACCTTTGCCATTTGAAGACTGTCTGTGCCAGATGCTGGATCTTGTAAAGCCACAACATGAAGGTAATAAAATCCTTTTCCATCTGTGACTTCTGTTTCTCTGGATTTAGGAGTTAGTGCAGCCTTAAGAGCAATCAGTTGATCACGCAAATAAAATGCCTTGAGGTTGTCTTTTCACTGCAGTCTGTTAAAGCTTAATAATCGATCGGTCATCCAACAGCAGGCAGGCATTCTTTCCATACTAAAATTTAATATGCTGCTTTAAAATTCCTTGTCAGCTTTCATTTTGTGCTTGTAGCCACATTTAGTCTTTAGTGAAATCTTGTCACTATATAGCTGAGGTGAGGCTCTCAGGAAAACTTCTTGATGGTTCACTCATTTCTCACCTCTTCCAGTGCTCATTTAATTGAGTTTCTCTGGAGGGAACACTTTCTAAACAGTGTCTCTTAGACCAGTATTGACTTATTTTACATTAGAAGCCTAAGCTGCCCTTAGGAAATTCATTACAGGGGGCTTAAAAATAACAGAATAATAAACTGTTCTCAGTTTTTGGCTATTTTTTTACACCCATTTGAACTCTCCTAGACCTGCATTCTACTCTCCTGCATTTGACATTGTATCATGTTTAGCTGATGAAACTTCAGTTTACAATTTTACACCTGAAAAAAACTTAAGAAGTGAGCATGATGTTCTATACAATTACAGTTAGACAACCAATTAGTAAGTCTTGCTTATTGCCCTTATTTCTGCTTATACTTTCTTTCTAGTATTAAGAATATTTAAATTACAAGAAACTTCATTTTTTGTAAAGACACTTGTTGTTTAATGAGATGTGATTTTTTGCATGCTGAGAGAATTGAAATGTCTCAAAACTAATACATAAAACTTGATATTCTTATTTAAACCAAGTTAAAATGGATTTGCTAGGTGAAAACATCTCTAAAGTCAGATAAAAAATTGTAAATGAAAAAGAAATATTAAGTGTGATTCATCTGAAAGCTCAGTCCATGATATCAGTGAAATGAAGTCTTAGACCAACATCATATAATGCATGGGGGCTGGGGGGCATTTAAAATTAAGTGAGGCAAGCTCTGAGAAGCACATTTATGTTATATGGTTGCTCACCATCCCCTCAGTAGCTCCCTTCCAGTCTTACGTTAGGCTTCTGAAAGGAATTTATAATAATATTTCTGTTCTGCATTTCAAATGAAACAAGATCGATGTATCTCCTCCTCCATCCTCATCATGAGGATGATAAAAGAAGGCTATCAAACACAACCAAGATGAGTTATTTAGGGTAACAAAAATGAAAGCCAGTTGAGAAGGGTTGATTTTTTTTTTTTTTTAAATAAAAACTGAATTATGTTTAAAAGGCGAATTAAAAAAAAAATCTTCAGTTTTTTAATACAAAAACAAGCAGCGTAAACTGGTGTTTCACTTTGTAGCTTTGAATCAAAGAAGACACTTTCATAAAGTTATGGCTAAACTGTGATACAGTTTATGTAGAATGGACCAAAAAAGCAAACTTTAATTTCTGGAGACCTGAATTAATTTCTTAAATTTCACTCTTGTTTTGTTGGTGTTTGAGTGGTAGGCATCTGCATGAGTGTTACGTGTTTAAGCTCCCATTGCAATAAACGGAAACTGGAGAGCAAATCAATGAACCAAATATAGGAGTCTAACTTAAACTGGGAGCTTATGCAACTAGGATTCAAATCATTTGCTTGGTTGTGGAGAGTTGCTGCCACTTGAGATGGTGCAGTGCATCAGACATCTGTGTGGCTCTGACAGATATGGCACAGGTGCCACGGGGGATTTGTGTCGTTCTGGAGCACCAGCTACGAGCCAGGCAGAACACACTGGGGCCCTTCATGACAGATGTAAGTGTGGCAGCCATGTACAAATGGGATTTGGATTTTGCTTCCCTGTGATGTCCTTGAGTTACATTTTGTTAGAGGCTGGGACAGTATGCTGAGGAAATTCTGTTCTAAGTCTGGCTTCTATTGAACTCTTCCATAACATCTTCAGTTAGCTTCTATTTGATTAACAATGGAAGATTGTCTGTATTTCAGGTGAATCAATAAAGGGGAGTTTTAAGGATAGTCATCTGTCTTCCCTTGTGTATCTCATATTTTTTAGGCTTTCTGCAGAAGCTTCAATATTCCGCTTTGAAATAGGGTAACATTTCTGAGCAACCTGACAAATACTTCTAATGCTTAACACATCCATTGATTTGAGTCTTTAAAGTATCACACTATAAAAATCAAGCAAAACACCTCTGAGCATTTAGCTTTCCTCTCAAGCAGTAAATATTGATCAGACTGGACAAGTGTGGCAACCTTGACTCTATGAAAAATTCATCTGTATGAAGCATAGTCACACACTGTCATCTCTGTCATACATTTGTCTGCTCAAGTCAGGGAAGAGAGAGGGCTGCTGCCATAGGAGATTCCTGCCTGCTACCCAAGCACTCCTTGAGCAGGAACAGCTAACTCACTGGAGACTTCTATCTGTTGAGGAAGCTTAAACTAACACCTTAAATTATTTTTAATAGCTAAGGGAGGTAGACTGCATCTGACTCCAACATACTGATGAGCTGTGGGATATGACAACCACAGCAAGAAAAAAATCTGAAACATTTAGAAGTTTTGTACACTTTGAATGACACATCTCTAGGTGTGTATTTCATCTGTTTGCATCTCTCCCGTTGCATTGAGCATCAGTGACAAATGTTGAGCAGTGATGGTTGAGTAATGATAATGTACGTTTTGACTCCTCCACTTTGGAGAAACGATAACTTCAGCTCTAGTTATTTTAATTATCTCATATTCCTTACAGGAAAAATTACTCTGCATGATTTAAAGCGATGCAAGTTGACAAATGTGTTCTTTGATACTTTTTTCAACATTGAAAAATACCTTGACCATGAACAGAAGGATCAGTTTTCTATGTTGCGGGTGAGTATGAAGCTTTAAAAGTCTTTATAGCTACATGCTTAGCAGTTAATACTGTTTTGTATAACATGCAATGTAATTGTTTAGGATGGTGAAAGTGAAAGTCAAGAGGTCTCTGACTGGGAGAAATATGCTGCTGAAGAGTATGATATCTTGGTAGCAGAAGAGGCAGCAAGCGACCAGTGGAATGACGGGTAAGGATGTAGCAGGAGGGTTGATATGAATCCTCTCTGCTAAAGTAAAGCCTCACCACCACTACCATTAATTTAAAAGAGAAAAGACAAATCCTTCTCAAAAATATGTAATTAATGGTGTACGAGACTACCAAGTACACGTGTGAGCCAAAACTCTTATTCTAGAATATGCATCTCTTTTTACAAACCCTTGTTTTTAAATGTGTAACTTGGTGAATTAAACTTTCACATGACTTTTGTTTTCTGTTTAAATCAGTGGTGAACTCATGGGAGAAGCCCAAGGTGTTGCTCTATTTTGGTGTTCATAGTGGATTCTCAGTATTTAACTCTTCTTTGCCTTATGTCTTTCTCTGAAAGAACAACTGATGAGCACGTAATGCCTTGATAAAGCAGTTTTAAAGAACAGACACTGCAGTATTTAAACCTCATTCTCTGCATTGTCCTGTTAAGCAGATGGAAAAAATCATGTGATAAGATTCAGTAGTGGTTAGGAAGACATGCATGAACCTAAATCACCCTAACCCAGGAAATGGTCAGTTAAACGGTCAGTTCTTTAATCTGCCACCATAAATCTCCACAGAGACTTCATGTTTTTTCAAAAGCTATGAAATATAGATTGATCCCACCTAAAGTGTTGAAGCTAACCTTTTTTAAATACCAGCCTTCATTGACTTGCGTTAGTTAAACATTACATTTCATTATCTATCTATTCATCTGCCGTCAGCAGCAAGTGGTTATCAATAATTTCTGGGTTAACAGTTGGCTTTTGCTTTCCAGCATCTGCTTAAGAGCACGGTTGCTATCGCTTCCCAGTGCTCACGCACATGTCAATAAGACCCTCAGTCCAGTACTCCCTCTCCTTTGTTATACCTACTGCAGCTGTATTTCGTTCTTCCTAACTGAGCCTCACTTCAGCTTTCTTGAAAAGAACTTGAGGAGTTCCTGGCAAGTACTTAAAGTCTTGCATTTGACCATTTCTAGCCTATGAGTAGTCCACTGCAGCAGTTTGTCAGTGTGTGCTTTGAATCCTTTCAGCAGAGCTGCATTTCACACAGGAAAGTTTGGCATGCAGAGGGAGAGTAAGCTACCTTAAATTCAGGGAATTATTACAGAACCCTGGTGCTATTCTAGTTACATTTCTTTATTATAAAATATTGGAAGTACGTTCTTCCTGCAGGTGCCCTGTTAGTGTTCCAACATTTAGGCACTCCCTGGCATAGTTAGACTTTCATTTTCTTTTTTTTTTGTTTGTCTGCTTCTAGGTATGAAGCAGAACTGAATCCTGTAGACCATCAGAAGGCCAGTGTTCTAAAGTATCAAATGGAGAAAAGACCATTTTTTGAAATGCCTTCCCATCTGGCTGATGTAGACTTGGATGAATATGACTATGATGAGGATTTTGAGTAGAGGTTACTTATGGTCAGCACTTGCAGAAGAGAAGGGACAGTCTGCAGCAGGTCTGCTACACACTGATACATTTCAGTGGGGTTTGTTTCCAGGAAGTCAGCTTAGTTTTGTGCTAAAAATATTTAATCACTACACTACCTTTAAGTAAAAGAAGCTCATTTATATGGAATGATGAGATTTTTGTATTTATTCAATAGTTTATAGTTTGTAAAATAGATTAAAATATTTATTTACAGATGTTGCATAATTCCTTTTTGGAAGAATAACAATATTTGACTTAAGAGAAAAGTAATCTACTGTTTTTAAGAGACCTGTATAATTCTCTGGAAGTTGATGTGTAGTGCACTGACCATCTCCATCTCACCTGTGAACAGGTATTTCTGTCCTGGTATGGGAGGTAAGGAGACAATTTACACCTGCAATGTGCTCGTGCTCATAGACAGCCCTATTTTAGGTTTTATGCCTTGGGAAGGAGGAGACGTGACAATGAGTGCACAGTTCAGCACTCATTTACAGCCAGACTTCTGTTTGACAAGCTGTGCATATTAGTAGAATACAAGGAAAGTGAACACCCAAGACAAGTTATTTTTCTTCTCTGTGTAGTCCTTGTTTGCCCCAACTTTAATTTTGCGTGCCCTTTTAAACTTCAGTCTTTTTATCGACGTTAATCATAAAAAGATTATTTAACAATGAAGTCTGAGTGTTCATACTTGATCCAAAATGGGTGTGTTAATTCATGTAGAAGGAACCAATATTTTTTTTTAAATCCTTTGTATAAATGTTACTTGATCAGTGATGTGCACTAATTTGTTGTGGGCATTCAGTGCTTTTGTCTGTCCTCCCCTTTGCTTGTTTGCTATTGACACATTCCATGGATATTCATCAGTGTCACAGCAGCTTGAAATTGTTGCCTCACTCTTAACTGTTAAACAGGTTTTGTTGGGAAAAAAAATGTACAAAAAGATGTAAATTATTTTTTTGGTTGCTGTGTAGATCTTTTAAAATGTTTAAAAAACATGTTTGTATTTTCAAATAAAGATTTTCATACATGTAATTCAATAGTTCTAATTTTTACACACTGCACACAATTCATGTCTTACTATTAAAGAACCATTCACCATAGGATGAGTTACACAGGTATGCAGTCTGGTTGAGTAACTGCAACAAGCTGCATATTCAAAGCAATCTGCTTCTAGCAGGTTTTTCTTCATCCAAAAGAGAGTAGTGCTGAGCAGCTGGCAGAAACCTGTTGTGCTCCACTCATCACACCAGCTCCTGCACAAACCTACACACCTGTGTATCAAGAAAATCGTTGCTGAAGTGCTGCTGAACCATACTGAGCGAAACTCAAGTCATTTTAATACCACTGGAAGGATTTTGGTTAATTATTCTAGTTTTAAGAGAGACTCACCAATGTCAAATTTCTCGAGGGTTGGCTGGATACCTTTCACTAACTGCCCATGGTTTGGGGCTTTTAAACAGTAAAGATAACAGAAATGCTGTGTAAGCTCTGTTCCCTCAGGGAAAGGATGACCAACCGGCTTTCTAAAAGATCATCCTGAACATCTGTTGCACTACAAGAAATGCTTTTTCCTACTTGAAACTCATCTTAAAAAGGGGGCTTGCAATTGGGCAGTGAATAGCCACAGGCTTTCCCAGCATGCAGTGACATGTCTGTCACACAGCACTGTGGTGCAGGGTCGATCTCTTATTGCAGAGCCTGTAGCTGTTGTGGCCACTTTGTGCTTAATGAAGTGCCTGTTAAATCCTGCTCTCTATTATACTTGTGCTAACTAAGTCTCTTCTTTCCTAAGTAGAACACATCCTGCTGTTATTGTAGAAGTCCTTTTTCTTAAAATACGTGAGCTTATAAGGATTACTGGACCTTGTCCCTGCAGGGTAATTCCCATCATTAGCCCATTGTTACAAGAATTAAAGCATCCATATGCTTCATAGTGGTTCCAGGTATAACTGTTTTCTTAGTCAAGCTGTATTCTGCGTACCTGGTGAGTGCTTAGGCCTAGATCCATAAATCAGCCACAGATGGATGAGGGAAACATCAGTACCCCAGTCCAGGTAGGGGGAGTTACTGACGGAATCATAAGGGACCTGAGAACCCCATTATGTGGGGAGTGGTACCTCACCCCTTGTGTCAGCCTGCACACCCAACTATGCACTAGGAAACATCATGGGTTCACTGTGGCCACTTCAGTGTACCCAAGACTTGGGCAACAGTCACGGCTTTCACTTCCATCTTCATGGGAAGTCCCTGCTCAGCCTGTGGAATAACGCAACAAATGCAAAGGCCAGCACACATTGCTGCCATTCTCTCGCAGACACGCTGTGGGAGTATCACTTGCACATTCAGCACTAATGGATAGCAATAGTTCTGTAGTTTATTTTACACAGTTACAATCCAAAATATATATATTTTTATATATATATAAAAAATAAAGCTGATATGATTACTGCAATGTACAATTCCAGGGAGCAGTGAGAAGGGTCAGTGAAAGCAACCAGCACTCCCCAGCCTACTGCCACTGAAACACGCTTCAGTGAAGATCATTTGCAAATTCTTAACACAAAAACCCCTATTTTTGGATGGCCATATTTACAGTCTATTTACATTATCTTTCCAGGCTTTTTCCAAGTAAACACCACATGATCACTGTAGGAAGGACTTCTTCCAGACGAAAATAGTCAGCTGGTACGCTGTTTCTTTCTTTGTTACTTCGAAGCCTTGATACAGGTTTTCCCAGGAATATGTCCTGATGCTTACATACCACTAACCACATGTCTCTAAACAATGGAATTTAGAAATACTCTCAGACGATTGATCCAGGTTTCCCACTTTACAGGCAGGAAATGGCACTTGCCATCACCCAGCAGGTCCCAGAGTTCACAGCTGGGCTAGGCTCCTTTCCCCCCAGCACCAGGTGCAAGGAAACACAGAGATCTCCATTCAGGTATCTCAAACAGTAAAGAACACGGCCAGCAGAGCACTGCCCCCTCATGCTTCAACCAAGCTTGCCTAGTTCACAATGTCTTTGATTCAGTGTTTGTCAATACCCTGATTCCAATCCTTCAGCTGGGAGCTTTTCCAAGGCAGCATCAAGGATCAGGATGCAGCTGAGTAAGGACGCTCAGAATGCCCAACCCTAGAACTGCAGCAGCCACCTCAGTAACGCCCACAACCAGCAATGGTGGGAAATCAACCACAGTGCTACAAACTGGTTCTGGGTGGATGCCCATGGGCACAGAGACAACGTGATCCATGTCTCCTGCCACCTCAGTTGATGCCCCCACACCACACTGACAAGTTAAACAATTTGCAGAAAAAACCATAGCGTGTGCTTCACTTCTGTTCGTCCTCTCAGTGTCTTAACTGTCCTGTATCACAAGAAAAAAGAGATTAAGTCAGTCCTCTACTATGAAGGAGACATCGTGTAGGAGCTCATAAGGAATCTGATTAACAGTGTTGCATATAACCAGTCAGCAGCTTAGCCATAGAGCCAGCTCATAAAGAACTAGAGCTTCCACAAAAGGAAAGAAGCATTTCCATACCCCAAAAAGCCCAGAAAAGGCACTACCCGGAAAGGCACCGTAATGCATAAGTCGTGCATTTTCTGTGTGGCTTTGTTCTTTGCCCATGGAGTTAAATTCTTCTACTATCTATCTTCAGTAGGAGCTGCTTCAAGTACATGGGCCAAACTGTCTACATTGTAACATGCATATGACTGAAAGAAAAGGTAGAAGTCCCTTTTTTTAATCCCTTCTAGTCCTCTTTAAAACTAAAAGCCCACCATATGTTAAAAAACCACTGGCTGAACTTTACGGAAAAAACTCATTTAAAAAGTCAATAATCCTGAAAACTCTGTGGTTGTTAGACCCCAGATAACCAGTCACTGGAAATCAAGGGGCTGCCTGACTCACTGAAAAAATACTGTCTGCCAAACACTTAGTTATGTTCTGAAGTGCAGAGAGCAGGAGGAAATACAAGAGAAAAACCTGAAGGAACTGCTCAGTCCCCTGTAGTGGCTGACACAGCAACCTTTAGGAGGCGGAAGGGTTGTGATAGCTGCAGCACAGGAAAAATCGGCCTTTCTTTCCCCCCCATCCATTTCCTTGTACTGTCACTCCACAAGACCCTGCTGTACAACATCCTATCTGAGTCCTTGCACTCCACTGGCCCAAAGGGCTAAAAGTCCTTCCCTGCTGCAAGGATCCAGTGCAGGGCTGAGCTGAGAGCCAGGCAGACAGCTGCAGCTCTGCCAAACTTGGATCCCAAAGGCAATCGGTGCCCACAAGACAAGCCCCTGGCTATGCTGGTTGCCACTCCAAGCCCCCAATGTTCTCATGCTTCCCTTCAAATCCCCAGTTTGTTCGGGGACAATTTAATCTGCCCAACAGCCTTGACTAGAAAAGGGCAAGAAGCATGGGATACTCCAGCAAGAGCCCAGGGCTGTCCAGTGATCAGACACATTCCGAGCCTTTCAATCCAAAGAGCACAATACAAACACCATTTCTGAAGCAGATATTCCCTGCAGGCCATGCAGCAGTGCCATCTCTGCAATGTGTCAGTAACACGAAGCAACTGCAGCAAATGGCTCTTAATCAGGAAGCTTCACAGTAGGGGAAAAAAGGAAACAGGATCCACCTCTTAATGCATCCTGACATTCAACCCTTAGGAATGACCTAAGGATGTCTAGATGCTACAATAAGGATTGCCTCTAAAATGTAGATCAAGCTGAAGGAGGAAACTACAGTTGCAGCTGGAAAGGGAAGAGGGCATCCCCCTTTTCTCATCCTGAAAAGGACAACAAAAGACCCTTTGCTGCTACATGGTTACCCAGGAGACTCTGACCTGACATTCACCCACCTCAACTACAGCTATCCTCAGAGCTGGAAAAACAGCCAGAATTACCTGGTCTGTACCAACGACATCAACATCTTCAATTGTGTCTTCTGCTGGACCCTCCTCGGAGACATCTTCTGTCTTAATCTCATCTTTGCTGGAATCGAAAAACAAACCAAAAAATAGCGAAGTCTTGAGAAATCTCTTAACAGAGGCTGCACATGACACAAGTGTGCTTAAAGGCAGTGTATTTCACATAGCGAGATCTGCTGCTGGGATCCATGTAAGTTACTGAGATACATGTAAGTAAAGTTACTGGCCCAGAATTTCCCAGTATGAACCAGGTCATGCTCTGAGGAATTTTCAATAAAGCAGGTCAGAAACAAAACATTGATTTAAACAGAGGCTACCTTCATGTTTAATAAATTTTTGTTCTATTTTACTTGTATTCACCAGGTCCATTTAACAAGTGTCCCAAAACATGGAAACGTATGCATATTCCCAGGAACTGTGTTTCACCTTTTAACCTACTAATAGGGGAAATGGCACCTAACACCTCAATAAATTAACTGAATTAAAGGAAAATTCTGCAACTGAGCACTTTGATTGCTCAAAAGCAGACTCCAGACTCCCTGTTTCTGCAACAGCTCTCTTACATCCAAGCTGTGTGGGGTTTCACTCGGGCATGTGTGCATGCTGCACATCAACACTTCTCTAAAAGTAAGCCACCGGGTACACAGTAGTTAATAGCAGATCTGCAGAGACAAGACTCCTCTTTCATTTCCAGAGATGCAGAAAACACTTATTGTCTGGCTGCAGCAAATAGCCCAAGAGTAACCAACACCACAGCACTCCAGTCTGGACAGGAAGTGGGACAGGGAACTTTCCTCCATCCTTGTCTTTTTCTGTGCACACTTGGTATTTCTCCAAGAAGGCACAGAAGCCCTGTGACAGTGGCAGGAGAAAGCAGCAAATGTAGACATTGGACTAAGGAAACAAAAAACCCCAACCTGTCCTTGGGACACAGCCTGTAAGACAGGAGGGGCACACACCCTTAGCTCATGAAATATTACAAAAAACAGAAGCAGAGGTGGATAGAGAGACCCCAAGTGTCAATGCCAGAACAGGTGAAGGAGCTTGTAAGACATCAAACTCTCACCAGTATCTTCTGCGCAGCCCTCCTGGGCAAAGCAATGGCAAATTTTCCTGCAAGCGCATCTCTTGAGATTTCAGCCTCTTTCTGCTTTTCCCTGCTGCAGAGGGAAGCTGGGAAGCACACTGCTCTTCTGGGGCTTTGCTCGCTGCTTCAGTCTGGCTGGTTTCAGGCAAAGACCCTGCAACAGAGAGTGAACACAGTCATTCTTCGGTCTCACCCTCAGAGGTCTTGAGATGGACACTTCCAATATGTTCCCCACAGCAGTGAAACAATCGGGCCAAGCTCAAAAGAACGTCTGGAGCAAAGCATTCATTTATTGAAGGAGACAGCTAAAAGCCACTTAAAAGAAAATCCATTTAATTTGCCCACTGGTCATTTTTGCAATCTAGATTTATGAACTTGGCCTTGGTCCATAACTGCTATCAGTACTGCTGAGTCTATATAATGCTCAAAAAAGGAGGGCCTTTGGGGACACAAAGGAACAAGCTCTCTGAAAGCAAGTCACTGAAAAGAAGATTTATGAGAAAGAATGAGAAAGAAACTAAAGGACACTGTGGAAGAATTTCCTTTCCTCCACATACAACTGCACATGTCCATGACACTTAGCATTTTTATTAGCAATTGTTTTCATAATGGTTTTATTACATTTTAACTAAGTCCCACCACATCCATGCAGTGAATACTTCATTACAGATTGGCAGTCCATGAATGCTGCCAAAGCCTGGATGCAGCCCATCTAACTATAACTCTTTAAGGTAGGAGTATAATCTTACAGGCTCTCTAGAAATTTAACAGAGAAAAACCCTAGTTTGGCCCAGATAATCTGGCCTGAAGATCTGAAACAACTTTTGGAAATACCTCTCCTGTCTCAATTATCTACAGGGCCTAAAGCAACAATGCCCTTAAGTTAACAATTAAAAGCAATCAACCAAGTCTCTGTGGCTCAGACAAATGCCAGATGTTAGTACACAGCAGAATTCAGATAATCTTGAATTCTCCTCACTCAGAGTCCTCAGTCCAACCTCACTGCTTTGAGTGATCAAGGGACCTTTAACAACAACATAGTTGAAGGCAAAAACCGCAGTTCAAACTGGGAAGTCCACAACATCCAAAACACCGTGGTACTGTACTGCTAATGCAAAGCATGAAATACATTTTAGCATGTGCAAATTTGCTAAAGCAAAGCAAAATAGCAAATACAGCAGTTTTGATAGACAGACAGACAAAGAAAATACAGCTGATCAAGAACTGTGAAGTTTTAGTACCATTAGACAATTTCCTTTTAAAAGGAGATGTCTTAGATGAGCCCAGAGGGGGCCACTCTCCCAAACTGCCGAGGACAGAGCTCTCCTCATCTTCATTTGCCAATAAAGAGTTTCTGTACCAGACCAAGGGCTGCCATTTGTCTCCTCTGCAGGGCAGTGGCTCTGTTATGAACCTCTGTAAGTAACTGTACCTGAAAGAAAAACAAAAGCAAGCATAAGGAAACTCACTGTCCTTCCCTTCAGTATCTGGGGCAGGTATTGCAGGAAAGGATTTTCACTTTACTCTCCAAAGGTGCAAACAGAACTGTTGAAGAGAGGGCACCGTTTTTCTCTGAAACACCTGACATCTGAAATATCTATATAAAATGCAAATGTCTTCAAAGCTAAAAGAGTGCTTGAATTTTTAGCATTAGAAACAACACAGGATCCACAGAAATTACAAAATTACATCAGCTTCTAAAAAGAGTTTGCTGTGCAGGGAAAGTCACTGCCAATTGCTGCCGCCAGTAGCAACCTGAACAGAACAGAATTCTGTGAGGATTCACCTCTTCTGGTGGCCTTTTCTGCCTCATGGACTGCACCACAAAGGAGAGCCCAGGCGAGAAATGTTCCCTGTGATTCAGTAGTACAGGTAACAGTACAGGTCAGGCAATGAGGTTTTTATACCATGAATGCCTGCTCTGTCAAAATTAAAAACAAGAACAACCAATTAAACCATTTTTCTGTATTATCAGCTCAAACTCAATCCAATTCTCTCATCTTTCCAATAAAATGTCAAGTGTCTGCAAGCAGCAGTTAACTGCTCTGCAGTTGTGACAATACATGGGACGTGGGAAACATTGTCTCAAATCCCTGTTCTGTCTGATTCAGTCTAGAGACTTGGTTGGACCTTCCCAAATCCCAGGAGAAACCAGCACCTTTCCTGGAGCAAAAAGGCCTTCTTCAAACACTCTATTTGAAAAAGAGGACATTTCCGACAAAGTCTTTCTGACCCGTTCCTACTTAATAACAGTAAGAAAAGAAAACCAGTCTGACTTGGGATTAGAAACTGGATATTCACCACATTTCAGCTACAGTTCATCACTTTAAAATCAAGCCCAGTGTTGTTAAAACAGACCCCACCTTAGAAAATACCAGAAGTGACAGTTTTAACGCCAGCCTGTACAACATATTATTCTTTTTTTTTTTTTGATTAGGAGAGTGGCCTGGAAAATATCAGACATTTCATTTGCTTTGCAAAACAAGAAAACCAGTGCTGAAAGGAGGTCAGGGTAAGCACCAACTCCAAAACAATTAGAGTCCTGGACTCTGGGGGCCCCAGGGATCAAGAAATCCTGGTAATGGAATTTGCTGGTTCCAAACAAGCACGTATTGTAACTACAGTTTCAGGGTCTAATCCAACTGCTATCAATGTCAATGGAAAGACTCCTACCGATTCAGGAATCAGGCCCTTCATGCTGCTTGCTATTCAGCAATTCATTTCTTGTGTGCATTTTGTGGTACAGAGCAATTGACAAGCCAGGTATTTTACTACTACAGCCTGGGCAATTACAGGGGATAGGGTTAAAGTCTATATACTTTGATGGTGTTGAAATATAGCCCTTTCTAACAAATGCCCATATTCTGTATCTCATCTGTTAAGGTACATTCACATATGTTAACATACAGACCTGGACATCAATCCCATGATTAATAAGAAAAATGAAAATAACCAGATGTTTGTTTCTCAAAGTTCATGTTGACCTAAAACATTCCATCCAATAATTTATGATGGAGCTAAACCTAAATATTTCTAAGAGGAAATATAATCTCCAGCCTCTGCAAGGCACTTTAGGCCTCCCAGAATAGAAACTGTTATTCTAGAAACACAGTATGAACGTACTTGTGTGTGGATAAATTGCAATTTCCCTTCCAGTGAATTTTATTGTTTCCCATTTGTTCCCAGCAGCAGAGGGAAGGCCCAAAGCAGTAAGAACTGAAGTCAAGTGCATTCCCTGCTAGGTTCTGTTATTTCCCACAAAACTTTTCCATGAATAAACCTACCTGAATGTATCAAATGTATCTGATACATTCAGGAATATACTTCCAGAATATATCCTGTGATCAAGAGGTTAAATATAGTCCTAGAAAAACAATTATCAGGATTTAGCTTTAATCTGCCCCTATCAACAATTGAATCTTTTCCTCTTGTTTAATTAAAAACTACTCCCAGGAGGTAAATGAAATGACAGTTTTTCAAGGATGGTTTGACAGAAAACTACTTATTGCATGGGTGTCACCACAGATGCTTACAGCTGTTTAAAATACAGACAACATGGACAGAGTTATACAGAAACTGTCCAAACTGGGGCCTGGAGCACTTCCCCTATGAAGACAGGCTGAGAGAGTTGAGGTTGTTCAGCCTGGAGAAGAGAAGGCTCTGGGCACCTTCTAGTACCTAAACGGAGCTGACAAGAGAGCTGGACAGCAACTTTCTAAGGGCATGTAGAGATAGGACAAGACTTTAAATGGCTTTAAACTGAGCACAAGTTTAGATTAGACATTAGGAAGAAATTCTTGACTGTGACTGGTGAGGCACTGGAACAGGTTGCCCAAAGAAGTTGTGGACTCCCCATCCCTGGAAGTGTTCAAGGCCAGGCTGGATGAGGCATTCAGCAACCTGGTCTAGTAGAAAGTGTTCCTCCGCACGGCAGGGGGGTTGGGACTAGATGATCCTTGAGGTCCTGTGGATCCTATGAAAATCAATTTTAGTAGCAGATCTCAAAGATTCTCATCTGAGAAAAATGCAAGAATAGGAAATGAAGTTATCTGTACCCACAGATTATCCACTTTAGGTTTCTCAGGGTTTGTAATCAGTATATGTTGACTATTTTTCTTCTGCATTTTGCATTTCAGCTTTGAATCAATTTTTTCAAATGAATTGTCTGTGCTGCTGGCAATCATTAAAAAATTGTGTCATGTGAACTAACAGGAAAATGGACATTTTACCATTCTTGACCCATGTTATGTAAAACCCGGTGGATGATTCCCATGGAAGTTATCCTCCAATTTAAGACAAAGTGACACAGGAACAAGCAAGTTACACACAGCTCAGAAAATTGTGACAGTTTTCTTCCATTTCTGCTGACATCCTTTCAAAAGTAAAACTTTTCTTGTTGTGTACTAGAGTGATTTGCTCAGAAATGCAAAAAGGTAGATGTGTCTTAATGATTCATCTTACATTCCCATGTCTGCAAATATGGTCTCAGGAAAATGGAAATAGCTGGTTTTTACAATATCTGTAACTAAAATACTGAAATGCAGAGATCCAGATCCAAAATAAACAGCACCGACTAAGGAAGTAATGCTAAAGGTCAAAAAGAAGGAAGAATGTTACTTCCATCTCAAAAATGACTGGAGCTGAGGCAGGTGAAGAAGGGAATAAGAGACATGCTCATACATCTCTCCATTCAGGTGCATAATACCCCATTGATGCCAAAAGAAGGATATCATTCTTATAGCATTAAATGTAAATATTTAAACCACTGTAAAACGTGGGCCCACTGGATCAGGGCATATTCCCATGTAAATAGTAAATTCTTGGATTTAAATATCTATATTATGAAGAGTGTCACATATATTTGTATTCCAAATATATTTCATGGAACTCATATAATTGAGACCCGAAGCTGTGGAAATAGACAACTACAAAATAATGATCTGTGCATTATTTCTTCCACAACCTTTTGATTTACTTTTCTGTTCAGAAAAGCATTCCTGCCACTCCACTAACCAGTCAAGTCGCAAATCTCTTCCACCAAAGAGATTCCATTTCTCAACCAGCCTTTCCTTTAGAAGAACTGCCATATGTGGCCACAACTATGTGTAAGCAAGATCTAGAATGCATATTGCACATACAGTCTGAAGTAACTACTACTACAAAATTCAACAAGTGTGTCTCAAACTAACAGCCTCAGGGGCAGACTGATTTCAGAAGTTCTCTGAAGAGCCCTTGAGCAAATTCTGCCGCGCGGAAGTTCAAGTGTCTTTTGTACACGGATACACAAATCACAAACTGTGTATGATGGTGTACAAGAACTTAACTTACACTAGTCTTTTGTCTGGCTTTAGCAGCTTGTTGGAAAATTCACTGATGATTAACAGAAAGCTCAAGTTAGGAGGCAAGCATTTTCCATCTACTCCAGTAGCTCCTTGAAAAGCAAATTCAATCCCGTCCCTGTAGAAAGAAAAACAGAGAAGAATAGAGTAATAAAACAGATAAAACAGCCAACTAACAAAAGCAATGACCATGGACAACATGATGTTACATGGCACATACTTGTGTATCATGGCTATAGATTCTCTAGATTTCACTTGGTCCCAACCAAATGTTAGTGAAAAGCGACGAGCAAGTTCTTTGATGTTTGCAAAGGAAGGAGAGGAGAAGTCCACACCACTACTGCTGTCTCGGCTTTCTGCATGTGTCTGAAACAGCTGCAAGAGAAGTCTCAGATAAGCAAACACAGGTAATCCTACAGGCAAACAAAGCACCAGGCGGACAGAGACAGGCACAGCAAGCAGCAGTCACCTCACACACACAGCAGCCTTACAGAAGAGCAGGTAAGTCATGTGCTGCTGAAGCACTGAACGGAACAGGGAAATGACACAAAGGACACTGTTGCGCTCATAAGACAGGCACGAATCAAAAAATAAAAATAAAAAATGATGTGCATAAACAGAGAACTGATTCCTGAAGATGATGGTCCCACTGACCCCATCTCCTCTTGGGTCTTCTGAACCAAGCCCAAGAGGCCTAATTTGCCTGAGATGCTTTCAGAGTAGCCCAATGCAGACACAAAGCAGCAAGTTTGGCAGCACCATAGTCCAATTTCTGAGAGTAAGAGTAGGTCAAAAGCACATCTTGAGCTCAATTAACTGTGCTTTGGGATTTTTTTTCGAATAGAATATGGAAGTAGCTTGTGCTTGTCAACCTGTTAACTTTCAAGGTCAAGCAAAGGCCAAAAAGGGCCTGTTGTCTATGTGATACCTAAACACAAAGTCCTGACTATGTCAGCAGAATATAGGTAGCCAAATGCTGCTTAGACTCATCTAAGCTCAGATTTCAAGGGCTGGTTCTCAGATCTAAGCCCCCGGCAATGTGTGTGAAATAAGCAAAGCTCATGTGTCAGTATCCCCGGGAGAAGCCTGCTCTCTGGATTACAGCAGGACTCCAGGCTAGAAGCAGCTCTGGCCACGGGCAGAGCTGGCAAAAGC
This sequence comes from Callaeas wilsoni, assembly GCA_013398955.1. Classification (NCBI taxonomy): domain Eukaryota; kingdom Metazoa; phylum Chordata; class Aves; order Passeriformes; family Callaeidae; genus Callaeas; species Callaeas wilsoni. Next base: position 50,054 of record VWPU01017050.1, on the reverse strand, counting down.
AGCTGCTAAAATAGCTAACTGGCTACCAGTCAGCAGCTGCAAGCCCCAGCAACTGAGACCCTTCAGAAGAGCTGCAACTCCTTTTCCTCCAGTGAAAAAAAAAGCTGAAAATACCGGAGGGGTTGGAGCTGACCAGACACAGGCACATCCATTGTTCCTCAAATTCAAAAGGAATTAAGGTAGTCCATAAAACACAGCATAATACCCTTAACATTTGTTAAGGTTAAGAGACATTTATTGTGTCCCAAGAAACACTTCATAATCTCACATCAGTTCTAACGTAGTATGCAGCGGAAGATTAAAAACATGACAAAAAAATCGTGGACAAAAGCACCTTTTAAAATAGATGTAATGATTTGAAAGGAGTTTTAATTATGACATGCAAAAACAACACACATATAAAAAGTGCAGGAAAGGAGGTAATTTCTTTCACTAGGTTTTCTAACGATTTTGAATAATTATGGCATGAGCAGTAAAAATCTTCACTGTGAATACAGCTATCATAAGAGCCCTTAGCCTCTTGTTTTAATCTTAACCTTACCTGCTGCAGACAGAGAATCAGCGTCTTGGCACTCTGAATTTTGTTATTGTGCCTCGTTTTGCTTAACGTTTCTTTAATTATGTCTCCAAAATCACTGTAGGTCTATTAACAGTAACAAAACAATTGAGAATTATCATTCCCCTTCTTTAGCACTGGGAATACGCAAACCACATGACTGTTCAAGTGACACAAAAAGTTCCTAAAACACTCCCAATATCAGAACATGCAAGTTAAAAGATGAAAACTGTACCTTTTATAATATTTCATATGTAAAGCAATGATATGCTCCTTTAAGAATAATGTGAGGATCAAAGTTACAATGAAATTGTTACGTATTAAGAACTAATTGAATGTCAATTGTTAGTTCATAATTAATTGTTAATTCTTAAAAAAGAGCAAAGCCTCATCAGGAGACAAATAACAGCGTTTTCTGTACTTTACTAGTGCTTACCAATGAAGCAAAGAACAAGATTCATATTCAGGTATTTCCAAAGTTCTGTCAGTTGACTCAAGGAAACTGCCCACTCTGGTGTTCTTGGCCCTCCTGAAACCCTCTTCAGAGTGGATGAAGCTCTATTAAACCCTGGTCATCTAAACCCTGGGACTCACATGAAATGTAGGCACCTGCATACAGACTGTGTGAGCTGTACAAGTTAAGCTGACCACTTCAGTGTGAGAACCTCAATAGCTGAATCACTCTCCAGCCATAAACTGCTGCTCTGCAGTGGCCTCTCTGGAGAAGCTGAGGAGTAGATGTCCAGACAGACATGTCCTCTCCTCAATTTTCAGCTGCTTTGTCTGCAGTGAGCTACCTTTGTGGAACCAAGAGAAATCTGCCCCACTCTTGCTTGATTTTATAGCCCTTTTGTGATTATTCCAGGATTCTGAGCCGTAACACTACTAACATGCTATCTTTCACAAACACTGGAGACACTTTGAAAAACTAAAATGCACTGACAGGAAAAACAACCTTATCTAAAACCTTACCTTCACATAATACTTATAGATCTCAGCGGCTGCAGTCATCTCTACCACATTATACACTATTAACTTGCAATATGCCGCCAGAAGACTCCGCTTTTTGTGCAAGTCATCAAGTTTGCAACTTTCATCCTTTCCCTCTTCTGTCAGATCTAGGGAAACAAAAGCATTGAAGCTTTGTTCTATTACTTTATTCAAGGTATCTCAGTTTAAATGACCGACTTTCACCTAAATAGCACAGACTCAGCTGTTCAGTAACAGATGCCAGCGCTCATTCCTGTGTGTATCAGAAAACACAGGTTTATTCCCATTTCAAAGCCGCAGCTGATAACAGTGAAAACACAGTCTTCTTCCACAGTCTTCTACTCTGATCTTCATAAGGCTTTGGCATTTCTACTAGTCAGAATCTCCTACTACAACACTGCTCACAGCTACAGAACTGAACCAGCAAGCAGAATAAAAGGCACCAAAACACAACAAATGGAAGGGACCAAAAAACCTGCAACCACATTTTTTTCCTAGAATAAAACAGATGCTAGAAAAGTAGCATATAACTCAACAGAAACCCTACAAAAGTTATCACACACAGTCAGGAAGAGTTCCAATGAAATTCTCCAGGCACTTATCAACAAGAGTGAAAGGAAAAAAAGTCATTTAATAGCATTAGGAACATATTAAGTGTCTGGAACATGAGTTAGTTACTCGCTGGATAACTCATGGGAAACAGATACTCTTAAGAGTATTCCAACAGTGCAACAAAGGTGATGCCTTTTGGGGCTACCTAAAAACAGAGGCCAGAAAAAATTAAGGGAATAATGAGAGGTTATATTTATTGAAGAGCCTTCAGGTACATTTTCAGGCAGACAAAGCCATCCCAGGGGCTACACACAAAAATGGACAACGGGTCACACTTTTATGAGTTTGGTCCATTTGCATATTGGGGTTAATCTTCCAATTACAGCTTCAGGTAATGAAGTCATTTACCCCAAGTTTGCTCCTCCCTGCCACTCACCTTTGTTTACATTTCGTGAGGCCTGAAACAGTCAGGTGTCCTTGATTCCCAGGCCTAGAGAGGAATCGTTGTGTCTGACCAAAATGAGAAAGCAGTAGCTAACACTCTGTATGGAATTTAGAGTTCCACACTAGAGAATTACAGGATTACAAATAAATGGAAAATATAAAAGCTAAAATCCTAAGGCATCAAAGGTGCTTGGGGACAGTTTCTTGCAGCAGGAGAGCCAAGACACACTCTTTCCCATTGCACATGAAAGCTATCAACTACCAAAATACTTCAGTCTCCGACCTATAATTTTGATGTGGACTGTTTCTGCTTCTAGAATGACTGTGGGCCTAGAAACAAACATAAGGCAAATGACTGATCAGAAGTATCTGAAAATTAAACTGGAATGAAACAGCTGCCAGCTGTGCACACAGACGAGCACGCATAGCATCACAAAATCACTTGTTCAAGAAGGAATCTGCAATGGGATGACAGGGATCCTTTGTGGAGAGAACTGAGAAATTGAAGATACCACAGAATAAAGGTTTGAAACAGATCTCAGGCCATCTAACCCAAAGCAGGATCAATTTTATCAGTTTCAGATACATAACATAAACAACCTGAAACATAAACTACTTCAATAACTCCCACAACTAGGATACTACAACCTGCCTGTGCAATCTTTTCTCCTGTATCTTTACTAATTCAGATTCTCTTACTATCTCCCTGTTGCAATTTTGGCCATGCAATGTTGCCCATCAGCGGTTCTTGCATATAAACCATGACCTAAGGAAGTGTGGTGCCCAAAACTGAACAGAGAACAGAGAACTCCTTCTGAACAGCTGAAGGACAAGACTTAGAAAGAGAAATCTAGAACAATGCTTGTTTCTTCAAAGCATGTCACCTGAACTTGTCCTCAGAACCACAATGAACAATCTATTTTCAAAACACTCCCAAAAGAAATCAGCCTTCATAATTACAACCTCAATACAGCATCCAAATGTGTTTGAAAAAAGGCAGTAGAGCAACAAATACTATTTCCCACTGGACTGAGAGCAGCCCTGAGGAAAAGGACTTGGGGGTGTTGGCTGACGAGAAGCTCATCAAGACCCAGCTACATGTGCTCACAGCCCAAAAAGCCAACTGTGTCCCGGGCTGCATCCAAAGCAGCGTGGACAGCAGGGCAAGCTTGGTGATTCTGCCCCTCTATTCTGCTCTGGTGAGACCCCAGCTGGAGTACTGTGCCCAGCTCTGGGACCCCAGCATAAGAAGGATGTGGACCTACTGGAGTGAGTTCAGAAGAGGGTCATGAAGATGCTCACAGGGCTGGAGCATCTTGCCTATGAAAACAGGTGGAGAGAGTTGGGGTTCTTCCACCTGGAGAAGGGAAGGTTCTGGGGAGACCCTGTAGCACCTTCAAGTACCTAAACAGGGCCAACAAGGGAAGTGGAAAGGAACTTTTTACATACAATGAGGAATAGCTTTAAACTGACTGAGGGCAGATTTAATTCTTAGACATAAGGAAGAAATTCTTGACTGTGGTGGTGGTGAGATACTGAAACAGGTTGCCCAGAGACGCTGTGGATGCCCCATTCCGTGTTCAAGGCCAGGCTGGGTGGGGCTTTGAGCAGCCTGGTCTAGCGGAAGGTGCCCCTGCCCATGGCGGGGGGGTTTGGAACTAGATGATCGGTAAGGTCTCCTCCAACCCAAACCAGTGTATAATTCTGTGAAATCTGCCCCACAGCCCCAAAATCAAAATCCACTGGTTCTTTACTCTGATGGCTTAGAAGGGTCCCTGCACTGACACACTGCAACACTGCAAGGCCTTCCTCTAACACCATCATCTAGACTGTGGAAGTCAGTCCACCAAACACTTTTACTTATCCAGCCCTGCTTTACTTCAGCCCTTTTCATCCTACAAGTAAATTGGCATCTATAATCTGCAGTTAATCCACAGTCCATATAGATCAAAGAATTACAGGTTTTTTTGTTTGTAAAGGGGCCCAACCAGAAAAAAAAACAAAGCAACTCACAAAATAACAACAACAAAAGAAAGACCAGCCCTTTTCCTTGATACATTCATTGCAGATGACAAATGATAGCAAAAATCGTAGACTGTTTCTCCAGTGATGAAGATGTCTAACCTTTTTCTTCCTCTTCCTCGTCCATGAAAACATGTTCCTGGAGAAATGAAAACAGTTTTTCCTGAAGTGGTGTGTTAGGAAGATAACCTAGAAGTCCAATTGCTTCTTCATTATTGTTTGAATCCAGGTGACTCAAAATCAGCAACCAGTCACAGAGTATCATGAAGGCCTGTATCAAGCAAATAAAGCCAAAGATGGATTTAGAGACCGTGTTATTTTGTGTGCCAATTCCGCTTTGCATTTCCATCAAACACAATCAAGTTTCCATCCCACTTCTTCCTCGCAAACTAAAGATTTCTCTTTGCCTCAGCTGTGGTGAAATGCCCCAATTAAATCCTTAAAAAACTTGTACCTTAGGATGCAGTGTATACAAGCATCATACATAAATACCACCTAAAGATTTTCAAAGTTCCATTGTGAAGAAGAAGACCTCTATTATGTTGAAATATCCCTCTTTTAACACATGAACCACTGGACAATTTCTCCATTTTTTTAAGTAATATTCACAGCAAGACATTAATGAAGCAATGACAGCAACCAGTCCACCGATAGGTCTAATCAGAAAACACAATGATTTTCATTCAGATTCAGGCCTTGATGCTGCAGATGGACTCATGCAGACATAAATCTATGCTTGACTAAAGCACTAACTTGTAGCATTTTAATTAACATAACTTTAATTTTTATTTAAAATAAATAGTTGAAGACTGGAGTTTTTATGTGTTATTTCTCTGCTAAGAGACAAAAACATAGCAAAAATGTAATAGAAGGAAATGCCAGTATAAAAAAAAAGGCAGGCATTAAAAGGAGATCTGAGCAAGAATGCTCGTTAAGTGATAGAGAAACACAAACCTTTTCTCTTACATCTTTTTCCTTATGATGGAGGAAGCATGTGCAAATCTGAATGAAACGTCTCAGTTCCCTTCTTAGTGAAAAAAGAGTCTCCTAAAAACGCATTTAGGAAAAATGAAAGGACCAATATGTTAGAGACTATGATTCAACAGAGAATTACAGAACAAACAACAGTTGCATCTTTCTTCCACTCATATTATTCATTTAAGATAGCACAGCTGATGACATGATGAAAGAAGCTGGCATTTCACAGAACAGCTTACTAGCTATGAACAACTGCATCTGTCACAGTTGCTGAGGCCAGTGGAATTCAGCAAGTCACAAACTCTTTGTTTCTCCATCTGTAGGGAGGGCAGCATGTATTCTCCTATTCACTTCATCTTATCCGTATAAAGCAGTGATAACAACAGAAGCAGAGTCATAAAAACCTCTGGTTCATCCCACCTAACGTTCAATGTGCACTGCCTTCTGGAGTTGGTTTTCTCCCTTCCTCCCCTAATGACTACAGAGGGAATGGAGTTTAACTTTGGTGCTCAGAAACTTAAGACACCACTCTTTGTTAAGATGAATCCAGCAGGGGAGACTATTTGGTTAGCTCACAGCCATACAAAAGACTTTCTGATCCTCCACCAGGTCCCAGCTGCACTGCACTGAGCTCTGAGCAGTCAGTGTAAGAGGAATGCCCTTACCAGAGAGCCAGATTTCACGCTATGTAGCTCTACATTTATAAGAAAGGGGATCCATCCCAGGTAATGCTGAGGAGAACCAGGTGAGGGGTAATATATTGCCTTGACACAGCTAGGGGAGGAGCAAGGGGGAAAAACAGAGCTGCTGTCCAGGAAATTTTTTTTTTTTTTTTTTTTTTTGCTCTTGGAACTTCTTTATCTGCCAACATCCGGATTTGGCCCTGCAGAGTGGGCCGTCACATCTGCTTCCAATCAAAATCTGCTCCCATATGAAAGGCCAAATTAAAAAATGTGCTGCCCCATTACCAAGTCGAGCTAACCGTGTCCGGCATGAAAGGCAGAACACATTAGAGCAGTGAGAGATGTGGACATCCACGCAGGAATGGAATGGGACGGGAATAGACAGTGAATCAGTGGCCAAATGGGTAACCTCCCAGCTAGCATTTCTCACACAAACGTCCGTGTCAGCGCCCTGTCCTGTGTGCACAGCAGCAACAGGGAAGGGGCCGGAATGACAAAGCAGCAGCACTCAGCGGCGTCAGAAATCACCATGAAGAGGAGCCCCACAGGTACACATTCACACGGGAAACAAAACTTAAAAGAGTTTTCCTTTCTGGTGTCTTAAACTAGACTTTCTTCTGAAATACCTGCTAGAGCTTGGTAGTTTATAAATGACAAAAGTAAATAGTCAACCGATGAGAAAATTACCACTTTCCTCGACCTTTCCGACAGAAATATGTAGGTAAATAAAAAAAAATAAAAAAAGAAACAAAGCTACAGAACATCCTGGAGATTTCACTGAATATTCTTTGTTGCTTGAAACAAGAAAACAACAAACTCTTTGGCAGTGAGACCAAGTTCCTTATCTCCATCAAGCCCCAGGAATTCAATGCACATGTTTTGCAGTAAAAATAGTGGTGAACCACTGTTCCTGCAGACTGAAAAAGCACATACACTTTAAAAGGAAAAAAAAAAAAGGAGAAGACAGAGAGAAAAAGCCTCAATTCAATTTGGTTTCCTCAAGAAAACAGACAAACTATCTTCGTATAAGCTTGCTTTTTCAATAAATCTCAGAACAGGAAAATTAACTTCAAATTCTATCAGCACAGCTCTGGGTTTCAAAATTACATCAGTGACCAACCTGGGGAGAATTTTCCGAAACTGCAGCTAGTTGCCACAGGAGAGAAAAATATGTGCACTGGAGAGCTGGTAGGATAATCTGCAAATAAAAACACATGTCCTTTATTTACATGAAAGGCTCAGCAGCAAAAAGCTTAGGACTAAACAAGCATTCAAGCCTGACATTCTGCATGCTGCTTTCATGAACACTTCCCAGTTGTATTTAGATCCTTAAAATAAATTTAATAGGTTTACATACAAGCAAGCATTGCCCCCTGAGAAACTTCATTTCTAAGGTGCTGCTTCTGCAGAACTTCTCTGACATCTTGATGACTTCAAGGGAAAGCAGCTCACATACCAAAAAGTGTGTTCCCAGAGGCTCACTTTAGCTTAGCTCCTCGGGATTTCTTTGAAGCCTTTGATGAAAGGCTCCTCCAGAGGCCAGTTCAGAGCAGAAGCCAAATCTTGGTGCACCAATGTTCCATCTAAAGGAGTCCACCTCTACCCACTGGCTGCAGGCTCTCTCTACTCAACTAAATTTCACCCCTTCCCAAAAAGCCCCCCAAGTTCTCTCCTGCAAACAGGGGCTGGTTAGCATTCATAACTGCTGAAGTACTTCACCTTGCAATCCTAGAATACACAACTCCATCCTGGCACAATGTTTGAGGTGAGGCAACCAGAGAACCAAAAGGCTGCAGTTGAGACAACTGGTAATTATAAACCACTACAACAAGAGTCAACACATAAGCAACAGGTCCAAAGTATTCCAATTTCTGGTTACATGCAATCTAAAAGAGGTTCCTCACGGTCCCAAAAATTTCATAAGTACTGAAACTGAGACTGTGCAATCATTGGAAGTACTGAACATGACAAAGGATCAATCCAGATGTCAGATGATTACCACAGTTCTGAAAAATCTCCAAAATTAGTTAATATAAAAGCATGAATTTACAGATTCCAATAACGTTATACCAAAGACAGCCTCAGTTTCCCTGACTGCGAAACGGACACAGTATCTTCCTGTCTCATAGGACACTGATATATAAGATTACTTAATACTTTGTATTTCTTTGTGCTTTCATCAAGAAAAACATCTTTCAGTGTTAACTACTCACCAGAACAGGCAAACTGCCATGTTCCATTTCAAACACCAGGAACCTTAAAGTCTTGTCATACAGATTCCACTTGGTGAGATCATGGGCACTGCAAGTGAAACAAAAATAATAATTGATACACTAAGCAAGAAATGAAGACTCACCTGATCAAACAGGTTAAATGTATCCTATTTTTGCCATCACATGATGTATAGCAATAACATTAAACACCTAAATATTAATGATAAGGGGGAAAAAATTAAGTTTTCATCATCTAACACTGCAACCTTTAGACTATAGCTTTACAGTCTGCATTCCTACCACAAAACTGCAGTGTTATGAGGAGAGGAAAAAGAAGCTTGAGTTCTGTATTTTTTGCTACACATTATGCATACTCTTTAGGTGCCAAAAAACGTCTAAAGAACAATTTCCTCAGCCCACTCTAAAAGACTGTTTCTAATAGTCTTGAGTATTCTCAACATTAGACATCTCTTTGCAAAACCAGAGTAGCCCCAGCATGCTGGGCAGGTAAAAGACACATTGGGAAGAAGGCCCAATTCCCCTAACCTCTGTCCTATCTTGCATGACAATTTACCAGTCACTGGAGAACCAAGGTTTTGAGAAACCATCTTTTAACAAAAGAAGATTAGATAAACTAAAAATAAAAAGCAGATTACACCTGCTGTAAAGGACTGCATTCACTATACCCTCTTCAGACTGACCACCAGTATTGTTAGTAAGGCTGAGGAAAAACATCCCGCTAGAACAGAGGCACCACAGAGAGGATCTCTGTCCACTCTGACATCTCAGTTCTGTAGCATACACTTCTCAGCCACATTAGGGCTGATGCTCAGTAATGAGTCCAAAAATAATTCCATATCCAACAGTACAGTTCCATTAAGAAGTAACTAAACCTTGCAGCACTTCTCATAGGGATCACTTTCATTCTCTCATGAAAAACCCCACTAAATCCAACAAGCAATTCTCACTTTGCATGTGTAAGGTTGACACTTTAACTATATGGCAACATAAATTGTGTAAATAAACATCTCACTTATGAAAAGCTGCTACTCTTCTCAAAGTAGCGTGCATCCGGGAAATTTCTCCTGCATTCGTACAAAATGCTCCTTCCTAAATCACAAAAGTTTGGGAAAGAGAAAGGAATTAGGCAGTGTGGGCCAAGGCAACTACTGTGCTCTCTTCCCAACCAACCCACAAGCTTGAATCACTCTGCTCCAGCCCTCCCCAGTACCTTTACCTTTAACCATGCTACTCATGTCTTACTCTACAGTAAAAAGAAAACAATATAACTGCACAAAAATTTTATACAAGAGAAAATCCCTGTCATTAATAAACCAATGGTAGCCTCCCTAGACTGCAGTACTGCTAACACAGAGCAAAAAGTAGCAATTAGTCTAACATGGTCCCTCACACAGTTGTTAAGGATCTCTGGAAAGCTAAGTGTTCACATGATGCTGACCTTCCTTGCTTCCAGCTGCCAGATCACATTCAAAGATAGCTAAAAATATATTAAATACTTTCCCATAGATGCAATTGCTGTAGTTTCCACAAGTATACTATGTGATTCTGGGGGACGAAATATACAACCAGGAATTAGAAGGGAGGAGTTCCAGGAGAAAAATCTCTTTATTTAGATATAGATCACACTACGGAGGAGTCGAAGAATCCCTGGTCTTGCACTTATCTTGTTTCTCATAAGTACACATTCTCCCACATTGACATAGATCTCTATTTAAGACCAATAAAATTAATCCAATCTGAGGTTAGGGGATTTTTTGGCTTGACACATTTTGCAATATCCTTGTGTCCAATAAAAACCTGCCTGTGTTAACTCTCATACCATGGCATGACACCTGTTCATGACGGCACAGTTGATCAGATCAGCTGCAGGCTTCTGTTGTTCAGTCCAGCCAGCAAGCTATTCATATCCCCACCAGCTGTTTCTGCTTTTTAGACCTAATGAAAAGCTTTGAGGGAGACTGCAGTCCTCTTTCAAGGGGAAAGCCATTATTTCAAAGACCCTCAAAGCTATACAATCTGTATTACAAACTGCTGTTTGCTGGTTTTTTCCCCTACATCTAAAGTGACAGCACAAAGGGCATCCTGTGTACAGTCAAATATGGAGAACTACAGAACCATACCTTTTTGGGAAGAGCCTCATGACCTATTGATCGACAGCACTCACTGATTTTGCATTTAGTATCTTTGGCACAGTACTGGAGTAACTACAAAGCAACTACGGACCTTAGGTCCAGAATATCTGGTGTAGCACTTTTGCTCCTCACAAGTACACATTCTCCCACACTGACACAGATCAACAAAGTAATTTGAATCGGAGGTTAGGGGACCTTTTGGCTTGACACATTTTACAACATCAGCATCCAATAAAAGCCTGCCAGAAGACATACAATGCCCTGTTGGTGGCGTGGACTACCTTGTCTATTATTTTCCCCACTCTATTCCTGCCAAAATACACTGCCAAAATATACCTGCTTCATTAAAATGTGAAGAACCTTTCTTTTCAGAGGTGCAAACTCATCTTTTAGAGTTCTGCCTCCTTCAAGCAGAAACAGCAGGCAAAGAATAGTTCCATATGCCCCTTAATTTTGTCTTCCTTTTTTTTCCTAGGCAAACGGCCTGCTTACCCCTCAATGGGTCACACCCACCTTTTGCCAGAAGCAGTCTAGTAGCTGGTTAAGCTGTTCCATCAACTCATCTATCATTTGAGTTCGAGCACAATCCACCTGGCTATAGATGGCAATTTCTTCACTGCAGAGGATATAATAAGCCCTGGAGGAAGCCTCCAGGACAGACATGTCGGAGTGTTTGGCCACAATGTCTTTTATCTCTCTCAGCAAAGCATCCAAATGCTGCAGGCGATAAAAGGGGTGTTATAGACAAATTGTACAAAAATCCTCTTATGCTTTAAATCATTTCGCTAGACCCATATATCCCTATAGGTCATATAAACAAGATGAAACAAATGCCAGTCTAAGGAGAAGAGGGGTAGGATTAGAAGACACAGCTTTTTTTTTTCTGTGTTTATAGCTCTTTTTCATTATTATGTCTCTGGATCTTCCTAAAGAATGAAGCAACTGCTTTAAGTTCTACTTCAGCAATACATGTCTAGCACTACATAGGGAATAAAAGATGCCTTCCCAAAGGACAGGTCTGTCTCCAAACAAGGAAAGTTGTCTCCCTCAGCAATGGAGAATGTTTTGGATCATGTCAGCAACTGGGTCTTTGCTCTTAGTGGGAGGAGGTAACTTGTGCCATTCTGCTGTCTCGCTCTCTTCCAGTTCAAGTTTTGGGCTGAAATTAACCTCAGAGTGTTTGCCTAACACTACCTCCCTGTAAACATCTCCACTTAAGAATATGTTAAGCTATTTCAGTGATTTCATCTATCCATTTCTGACCATCCCTTTCCCATCAGCAGATATACTATCTCCATTCTTATCTTTCAGTTACTGTCATTCCCCAGCAGCTGGGAATCAGCCTTCGCGGAGAATGAAACCTGTTCTGCAGTAAACTCCTGGGAGACATCAACTTAAGACACATGGCATAACCCACCCTCCCTCCAGCCAGGAATGAAAAAACCCAGGGCTGGGTCTACCACACAAAACCACAAATCGTTACCCACCAAGGCCAGGCACAGCATATCAGAACTGAAAAGCACTAAGGCTTTTCTTTGCAGCTCCAAATCAAAAAGTAGAGCCTGAATAAGACCACTGTCCTTAGGGTATGAGACCATTTCATTATATTTCAACAATTTCCTAGTTGCTTCAAATGGCACTAAACTCCCTACACTGTCACATAAACTTGGTACATTCCACCTGAACTGATTACCCCAATTCCTATTCACCTTCTCTAGATGTCTCGTACTGTAAACTTCTAAATCACAATACTGAGGAATCTGCAGAAGATTTGCCACTTTTTGTGCATCTGTTGAATACTGCAGAGAAAAAACAGGATATGAGTACATTGCAAGAATTTTAATGAAATACTTAACATGCATTCACAGAGCAGCTGTTAGTTACCTTTGCCAAGAGCTGAGGAAGCACCATAATAAAGTGTTCAGTAATTTTGGTACAATCTTCCAATTGGATTTTCTTCTCTTTTACTGACAAAATCTGCAGATAAAGCATTTGGTTTCAATTATAAAATCTCTGGGATTTGAGTGGAATCTTACATGTAACCCAAGCTTAACTCATATTGCATTGTCTCAAGTATATCAAGCTAAGATAGAGATACTTTTCCATGAAGAAAACCAGATGCCTTCTTTTTTTTGTTAACCTTAGATGCAAATTGCTGAACAGCTATATGTCATGGATAAAATGCTCATCATTTGTCAATAACATGCTTCAAGTGGCTCTCCTCTAATGCTCATCCCCTTCAACATCCACTTCTAATAAGATCTAGAGGTGAAAAGACACTGCAACCTTTCAGAAAAATAAGCTATTTTATTTCCTAATATACATCTGCAACTAGGAACAAGCTGTCTGGCAACGTATATAAGGCAAAGATAATGGGATGACATGACAATAAATAAGAATAAGATGCACTGACTTTTTTGGTTGCACCTCTGCCCACTGGAGGATGACCTTCAGCTGCTTCTCTGACTGTTGCGAGGATAATTTCGATGAGAGCACTTTCCTGGGCATCGCTCAGTGCTGGAAGTAAACTGGTCTCAGCATCACACAAAAGAAAAGTGAAGATGCAGCAACAACTGAGGTAAAGCCTACTCATTTACCTGAGCAATGGTGGAAGGACACTAAAGAAATGGAGATGCAGTGCTGCTAAATAACCAGCTAGAGAGTCTTTGACTTCATTTGAAGAGTTATTCTCTACATTTACTGAGTACCATTAATCCCTTAATGGCTAAACTTTTTTGGGCAGTTGGGCTAACAAAAACACAGGCAGTTTTAATGAGGTCTCCTACTGGCTAGTGTCTCATTTAGGACAAACCTTCTTTGAGTATCAAAATGCTTTAACTCACTGGGTCTACAAACTGGTTTTAATCACACAACCAACTCCAGTTCTACTACAACAACTATTCATATAATGAATCTATCCATAAAAGAATCATATAATGGTTTGGGTCAGAAGGGACTTTAAAGATTTATTTAACTTCACTTCAAAATAATTCTACATAAAAATATCCTCTAGTGTTAGATATCAGTGAACTCAATACATTACTCACTTTCTTTTGAGGCAGGAACAAAAGCCTGACAATAACTGCATTTCAATCTATTAATACTTTCAGATTCTTAAGGTTTGGACAAACAAACAATGTGAACACTACATAAGCATTATGGCTTAATTATACAAGTATTCTTGCAAAGTTTCTAAACTAATATTACATAAACACAGAAAACTGAATAAAAAAAATATGTGGATATAAATATTACATTAGCAGTGCATTGAGTTGCATCTGCTTTTTGACAATTGAGGACTGCAATTTGGGACCAAACGGTACTGCAATATGAAATGACCCTAAACTAGCTAAGGCAAGGTTCAAAAAATAGCATGCGGAGATTCATTCAGACAAAACTAAGTTCTTTGCTTACCCACCTTCTCCATCTTCTTCAGCATTTTTTAATAGAAGAGTGGTCATGCACTCCCAGTCCTTCAGGAATTTGCCTGCCCAGTCCCACAAGCTGTCTATTAGGTATGCAACATGTTTGTGTAGCTAGGGATTAAAAACAGAAGCTTATTGAAGCAAACACATCTCTAAAAGAAATACAGCTTCATATGTTCCTCTTCCTTTGTCCAATGACAAAGCTCTGTCATTCACACATATATTCACATGCAGTATTCCAACATACTTAGTTCCAGGCCAACCAACACTTAAACACCATGTCTCCAATCTGACACAAAGCAGGAAAGTAGGATGAAAAAGCAGGAAAAGCAGGCAAAAAATATTTTCTTTTTTTTCTCAATACAAATTTAAATTTAATTTAAATAATCTCTGAAACTAGCTTCTGTATTGCTTTATATTGCTGACTGGAACAGCCAAAAATCCAGTCACAGGACTAGAAACAAGCCATCTATCCAATTCTTTGCAGAAAGATTCAGAACTGCTGTGCCTGAGACACTTTGACCAGATAGAGGTCTGCACCACTGCAAAAGCTAAATCGTGAACAGTTTATCAGCACTTAAGCTGATAAAACTCTCAATAAAACTACAGTTTTTGGTCACCATGGAGCCATGCTACAGCAACCCACATCTCCCTGCAGGAAGATATGGACACGTACCAAAAAATCCTCACTTGGTGGCATTAGTCTTTCAGGTTGTTTCCAGAAATTGCCTCAGCAATGATTCTCTCCATTAGCACACTTGTAAATTAGTTTTAATACAACAGAACAGAAATGGCTTCATTAAAAACTTAACCTAGAAACTAAAAACATTTCAAACACCATACATTTCAGAGCTCACCAAGAGAAACTGCTTTCAAAAGAAAGAAGAGAATTGATTTAACATGCAACACTGGATTTAAAAGGCTTACTGAAGGGGCTGTTCTCACCTCACTCTCCAGGAAAAAGTGTATTAATCTTTTCAGTTGGTCAGTACTCGCCCCAAACTTTCCTTCTCCTTTGGGCTGAACTTCTTTATCTCCCTCATGACTAAGCAGCCTGCCAACAGAAAAGGAAGTCAGTCCAGTTCTGCCACATTCTCCTTACACTCATTTACAAATGTAACACTAATTCTGTCAAGATCACAAGGACTGTATTTCTCCTGTCTATGTATTTACCCCAAATCTCATTAGACTTTTTTATCAGATGAAAGGAAAAAAGATTAGATTGTTTTCCATGATGAGAGAGATGCTATCCCTGTGGATGCAGAGACTGTTTCTGACAGTTTCACAGGTACCCTGCCACCTCTCTGGATAACCAATGCAGATTCCGCAGAACTGATCATACATTTAGGTAGGCATTTGCCCATGCTTGAAAAGGGGCTTGCTCTAGGCCAAATTTAAACCTTAACAACACAGCAGAGACATTACTACACAGCCACTATTCACATCACAGTACATCTTGGAACTGCAGCTTCTTCAGGAAAGCAGAGTATCTGGTAATTATAAGAGGCAATTAATGTCATAAATACAGTGGAAAATCTGCTCTTCCTTTCCTGTCTGAAGTATGAAGTACAGTATGACACTTCCATTTCCATTTCCCCCTTTATCCAAAATGACTCTGACTACTGCCCACAAAAAGTGCTAATCCCAAGACAAAATACAGGAAGGCTATCCCCACAGATTAATGCAAGGTCCAAACAGCTTGGATTTAAGAGCTGGACCACACTACTAAATGTCAGTAAAGGCTTGTGCATTCAGGAAGTGCTTCTGCTGGTATAATTTATGCCAGCTAAGTAACCTAAGTTAATATAGGCAGATATGGAGGAGATTTTGTGCAAACCAAGAAGAAGGCGCAGCAGGAGTGGAAAGCATAAGCATTTATACTAAAACTTAGCAGTATGACCAGGGAAAGGAGGGTGTCACTAACATCTCTTATCACACCAAAATGAACATTCTATACTGGAGGAAGTGCTTGAGAGAAGCACTGGGCAAACAAGAACAAGGATGAGATTTACAGGGTCAAGGTGTTCACAGGGCATTGGCAAGTTGGGTAGAAAAAGTAAAGTTATCAGGGCAATCACTTTGATACCAAAAAGCAGCAGAGTTCTGAGGGGAGAAACATCTGATTTATGAGAGTATATTAGGACCAACACAAAAGACTAAGTCTAGTAGACGTGATAGCAGACTCATCAAAACAAAAGTTTCTCTTCATTTGTCTTTCTGTTGGACTTAGCTCCACAAATTCCAGAATGCCAACATTTCAGTTACACAGGAAAAGACAGCTAGGAGGAGACTCTGAATGTGTGGAAACATGATTATGATTTCTGAATATTCCTCCACAAAATCCTTGCCTACATATTTTTATTTGCATTCCTTTTTCTAAGTCAAGATTATTTCTCTCAGCCATAGAGACAGAGTATTTGTCTCTTCCCTTTTTAGCATGCCAACTCCATTCAACTTCATGCAACCATTGTTACAAGAAGCCCATTTATAAGAGTTACTCCTGGGGAAGATAAACCCTGTATTTCATTAACCTGACAGGAAATTGGGAGGGCTTTTTAATCTGCTGCATATCTCATTATTCAAAGCCTTTACAATGTATAAGCCAACTTCCAAAGGGAGAAGAGGAGGCCATTTTTGTGATTAATCACCCAACTATGAAAATCCAGCAGATGCCAAGTGACAGATTAGCTTGTAAGAGGCAAAGCAATAGGAAAAGAAGGTAGAGAGAAAGAGGGCATGTTCTCAACATAGCACAGCACTTGTGGATCAGTCAGTAGCTTCATATTCTCTATGTTAGTCTTGCAGCTTTTCTCATGCCTATTGCTTCAGGGTTGTGCAGGAAAAGTTGCAATTAGCCCCAAACAGCATTTCTCTTCTGATTCACCAGAAGAAAGACGGCACACACTTTCAGAGAAAAATTAATGCTTAATGTCCCCCTTAAATAAATGCACCTTCATTCCAAACCAAATGAGAATATGCAAGAAGTAGGCAGGCAGAGATACCTTTTATAAAGAAATTCCCCAGCTGCTACTGCAAGTGGACGGTGTGTGGTATAAACAAACTGGTATAACATTTCAGAGTCTTCAGCTGATAACACATCCTCACAGTTCCTAGGCAAAAATAACAACGGAAGTTACAGTCCAGGTTTATCTGCAAAGAACAGTATGAATGCTATGTCCAGCTTTTACTAGACTTGATTCTCCACAACTGTGCAACTTGTTTACACAGCTACTGTAAATTTTTGTAGAGCATTTCTAAAAATGCTCTCAAACAAAATTAGCAGTGTTCTTTTACTGACTGTGTAGAGAAACAGAGGTCTGTGCAAGCCATGACAAATCAGGCCCACTGCATAGACATGAATATTAATTTAAAGTATAATTACGGTTGATTAGTGATCATGGTAAAAAGAGCAATAGTAATAAAACAGGAAAATCATGCCTTACTTTATGCCTGGATGTTCGCCATAGAAGATAATAAAAAATAAGAAACCTTCATTTTGTAGTACAAATTATTTTTAATTTATTTATTCCAGTATTTTAAAACCTATATTCTATTACACTAGGCTTGTACAGTCCCATGTAAAAAGAAACCAAAACACATTCTTGATGGCACGCTTATGGCTGTGACCCCTCTGCACAAATACATTCAAAGTCATGAATTTTTTCATTCAGCTACACATCTTGAGAACACCACATGCCAATTAGCAAACCTAGAACACCCTCTGAGAGGTAGAAGTGGTATTAATATCAAACTTTTACAAAAAAGAAACTGAAGCATCAAGGTTGAATAACCCAATGAAGAGATACCAGAGCAGTGAAGTCCAAAGCAAGGATTACGGTTTCCAAATACCTGCTTCTTACTGCCACAACAATGTCACTGGACTAGGCTACTTCAGAGAATGAAAGAGCAACATATGAGATCCTTACACTTACTACACCCAGGTGAGAGGAAAAGGTTTTTATTTATCACTGCACTCAGTCCTCAAGTAGTAACATTTTAAAACCATCTACAGCTGTGGTCCAATACCTTCTTTACAACTGAGGATTCATGCTATTCTTTTGCTAAGAGTGATGTCTAAAAAATAATCAGCAGTCCTTCCTATGCTTGCCCATTTGTCTCCAACCCATCATATTCTTTAGCATCCTCACAAGTCACAAAGCCCCAAAATATCCTCCAGCCTGACTGAAAAAGAAACGAGCTCACATTAGGTGAGAGTATCACTGGAGCATCCATTAAAAAGGTCTTTAAATGAAAGTGTTAATGGTATGTCTCCAAAAGTGATGAATCAGTCTCACAGGATAACGTGAAATAAAAGCTGCCTTACATACTTAAGGCATATTTTGGTGAACTCTTTCAACATGCAATTACCTTGAGCATACATTTGCGGTAATAGAACATATAGGAAGCGTATAGGAATATATATCAAGAAATCAGCATACAGGAAAATATTTACGTCACTCATTCAACTATCTATGGAACTAGGAAAGTAGAGTAAAAATGTGTTTATGATGTTACACAGTAAAAAAATGGAAGAAGTAAAATGGTGCATTAGAGCATATGAATAAGCAGTGGTGTGTCCTGTGAAGCTATGAATGATCAAATTTATCGAACTTCTACAAGTTTAACAAGTGAGAGTAAAACAAAGAATGACAACAAAGAGCACTTACAAGAATAAAAAGACATAATATAACAAGTATTAAAAGGCTATGGGGAATTCACAGAAAAAAACTAGCAGTCTGACATTTCTTTCATTCTTTTTAATGTCAATCTATTATTCAGTTCTTTTAAAGCACTTGTTTCCATGAAGATGTCTTTGTCATTTTCTCTATATATATTTTTTTTTCAAAACCAGTGGACAGCTTGGAATCTAAGAAATTTCTACACAAACCTACAGTAAACTGGACTGAACCAATACAGAATCACAGAGTGCTGAGGATGGTCAGCACCTCTGCAGATCATCCAGTCCAATCCTCTGCTCACAAGAGGATCAGCTACAGCAGGTTGGCGTGTCCAATCTATGAAGTCAAAGATTCTACAACATCTCTGGCAATGTGTTCCAGTATTGCATCACTCCCACAGTGAAAAACCTTTTCCTTATGCTTAAATGGAATTTCCTGTAGGAACATGCCAGTCAAGTGTACAGATTTTTTTATATTTAAATTTTTTCTTCTTTATAGCTCAGGTTTTCTCTCTTTAGCACATTTACAGAAATAATGAATGCAATACCCAAATGTTTCTATTTTAAAAGAGTTCCTTGGCTAAATTGTTCAGATAGCTTGAAGAGCTCAGCAACATCTGTCTCTCTGGATAGAAATTAAGGACTCTTCCTTTCCAGTACTATTGAAACTGCCTTTCCATAAGTATTTTCTATCCTGAGGAAAGAACCTGGGGATCCTGCTGGACACCAACTTGAACATGAGCCACCAATGTGCCCTGGCTGAAAAGAAGGTGAATGGTATCCCAATTTGCATTAAGTGTTACCAGCAGGTTTGGGGACATGATCCTTCCCCTCTACACAGCACTGGTGAAGCCACACCTGGAATGCTGGGTTCAGGGCTGGGCTCCCCAGTATAAGAGATATACTGGGGAGAGACCAAGGAAGGGTCACTGGAACATCTCTCCTTTGAGGAAAGGCTGAGGGAGCTGGGACTGTTCAGCCTGAAGGAAAGAAGGTTCAGGGGGATCTTAGCAACGTGTCTAAGTACCTGGTGGTGGGAGTAAGAAGACAGAGACAGGTTCTGCTTAGTGATGCCCAGGACCAGAAGCAATAGGCACAAACTGAAACACAGGAGGCTCCTTCTGAACATCAGGAAACATGTTTGTACTGTGAGGGTGACACAGCAGTGGTACAGGCTGCCAAGGGAGGTTGTGGAGTCTCCATTGCTGGAGCTACTCAAAAGCCATCTGGGTGCAGTCCTGGGCAATGCGCTCTATGTGGCTCTTCTTGAACAGGGAGTTAGACCAGACGACCCTTCTAACTTCAGCCATTCTGTGATTTCCAAAATCCCAACCTCCCTGTTTTTGTATTCTAAGAGGTTGGGAGTTTACTAGTTACATTAGTCTAGTGCAATCTAGACTAATCTAGACTCCTCAAGACAGGAGTAGGTCAGATGCAATAGCTCTAGCTGCAAATGAAGCAGCCCCAAACAGCAGAGAAGCAAAGGAAGGGAGAAGAATCCATTTTCTTTGCAGAACAAGCTGACAGACACTCCTGACGCCACTTGAGCACCTGATCTTTTGGTTTTTTCTTTCCTGAGTGGGAGGGAATACCTGTGCGTACAACTACTACTATTACTGTTCAACCACTACTCTCTGAGCCACAATGAGGTTCACACTCACAACTCCCACTGAAATGACTGCTCAGGCGTTTTACCTGCCTCTGCAAGCAGCAGCACTTGACTACACCTGCTACCACCAGCACTAACACCACCACAGAAAATGGGTGCTTTTCTTCCTTACATGCATAAGCCAATCACCAACCACGCAAAGAATACTTCAAATACAGCAGTAATACTGCTGCAAATTTACAGCCCTCAGAATGCCAAGCAACAGAAAAAGGATAAGCCAGAAGTGCCTTGCCAGTGTTTTAAGTGCCTAAAAATAAACAGGCATGGCCTTCCACATACCAATCTCATGACATATTATTTTCTCTGCATTTCAGTGTGAACATGTCACAAAGAAGAAACTGGGACAATCTAGAGGGAGATCGCAGACCCATTTTGATCTGCATATGGCACCAGTTGAAAGATTTCATATCTTGCTTTTTGTTTCATTTTGTTGCATGCAAGAGGTATGACTGCTGGAATTGCTTGACTTGGTCCGTGCTGTTGCTCATACCAAGGATAACGATCGAAATCACAAGAGTAAAATAAAAACATGCCTGATGCACTTTACAGAGTTTTACACTAGTCTTTGTTTTTAGTGGCTGTGCAGGGTAAGATCTGGTACACATTATGGTGATTGACAATCCAAGGTATAGCATCTCAATCAAAAAATAATCTGTTCACTTTGCATTTAAAATTAAGTCAAGTTAAACATTCAAATCTGCAGATGCATTGTGAAAGTAGTATCTGTGCACAGTGCACTATCAACTAAAAAAATGTTGCAAGTATTCTAATGTCTGCAATAAAAATTTTAAGTACAAAAATCACTTACTACTAATCTGTTCTGTAATCTCACTCCTGCTCCCCTGCTCTCATTGCAGGTATTTCAAGACACACTTTGGTGATCAGCAAAATGACAATATGGTTGCCACTACAATGTAACAATAGTCCTTTCCTACCCACCGTACAATGGGATTAGCATGTCGCAATACACTGTGATTATGCTGTAGCAGACCGATTGTTTTGTGTTTAAAACTCAGTTTAATTTATAGTTACATTTAAATAATGTAAATTAAAGTCATTTTCCCCTGTGCTATTTACATATTCAAGCTAATTGTAGATTTGTGCCCCTACCCATGCCACCTGTAAACTTGCCCCATGCATCTACTGCAGTTACCTAATTAATTTTGCTGCTCTTTTCCAAAATCCCTCTACTCTTTTAGGTAGTAAAACACATAAAAATTAAGAGAATTGTCTAGCAGTAGGCACACTAAACTAATTTGCCTCCTAAAAGGCAATGGTTTTTTTTTACCTTGGTCTCTCATTGTCACTCATGTTTTCTCCCTCTTTATTTCCTTCCTAGTTCTATTCCCTGTCAGAACCTTTGCAACATTAATGCTAACGATTATGCATAATTCAGTACCATTAATAATTTCTATTATGCTAAATCTCACAGGCTCATTTCAGTTTCAGGATTGCATGATGCTGTATAAAAATAGACATCTACTAGCCCAAAGACTGGCATTCAATTGAGACAACGTGCAACAAACAAGAAGGAAAAAAATCTCAGCTCACAGAGATAGACAACAAGAAAATACAAATATGGATTTGAAAAAAACTAAGTATATGCATAGCAAGAGAGTTCTGAATCAGCACTGGGATGTTTTTTTAAGTAATGTAACACGTATAAATGAATTGAAAAGATCAGTGTTTTCACTTCCTATCTAGCTACCAACAGAGAGAACGTAAAGGCACAGCAGTTTTATGGGGCAGTAGTACACAGCGTAGTCAGTGTATATTCCACAGGACTGGAATGCAGTGATGGTCAAGAGATGCTCAAACCTGTTATTAACATACATGGAGCACAACTCTGCTGCGACTGTAAAACATCACAAAAATGGTCAATTAGCAACAAGGTCTTGCTGCTATACTCACCCAAAAGACAACGGTGGAATTCAGTCAAAGAAAGTTACTGACATAATATATTTTTCCGAAGAAAAACTATCCAATGGACTAATTGGAAGAAAAAAAGCTATTCCTGGCCTTGCTTCCTGATGACTCATGTCATGACACAGCAAAATATTTATTCCAAGATTAGAAATGTGTTCTGAAAGTCAGTACCTCACCAGTGAAGATTATCATTTTTTTTAAATAATTAATTATTCCAGATCAAATATAGGGAATTCAGATAGAGATTCTTGCTAGTAGTGTTAAAAATAGAAACTTGATCTGAAAGGTCTCTAACATCTCACTAAAAATGCAAGTTGGGCCATTTGAATTCAGTTGCCAATTTTGCAGATGACAAAAATTAGTCATCCAAAGAGAAGCCAAGACAGCATGACAAAAGTGGCAAAAATTTTACTGCACCAATGCATACTAGTAGCCATGCCATTTATACAAGCTGTCATTTATTACCCTATTATCCTCTTTAAGGCAGAGAAGTTGCTGTCCCCAACTCCACTTCAGGCTTTACTGCATGTACAAGCAGCATTACTGCTCAATATCCAGACACTGGTTTTGAGCTATGAGACACATCTATTTGAGACACAACAGCCCTGCAGGTCTTTGCTTCTGCAGTGCCAGCAGCAAGTCCTTTCTGCCACTGTTGTACGTACCAAGGCATCAGCTTTTCGTCTGCTAGAAAAAGATCTTGACGCAGGCTCTTATGAAGAAGCCTGTACATGTGACTGTCTATATTGTCTGCATTCTCTTCACACAGAGTTACAGACTGGTCAGCACTACTCTTATCAAAGAGAAGAGCTGTTGTTGAATTTGCTTATTGAGTCCCCAACTCACACTTTCACCACTCCAATAATTAAGCCAAATCAGCAGAGCTCAGAGCAACTGGGGGGGGGACAGTGGAAGAAAGCAGGATGCCTATGCAACAGATCAGCAAAAAGAAAGAAAAGAACGTATCTGCTAGGTCTCTACACAGCCTAATTAAAGACAATTTCATAAGGTATTAATTCTACTTATGAAAATTACATCTTATGATGGAAAAATATCATTCAAAAAACTTTAGAAGGCATTTATTCACACTGGAAACCATATTTAAGCAAAATTCAGAAAAAATTGCTTCAGGGAAAAAGAAACATTGATCAAACTTTTATAGCTGCAGCTTGCATTAATGAGAACATGATCCCTTATAATAAAGCCAGAGATGATAAACAGCTGCAGTGCCAATATAGCTCTTGTTAATTCAGATACGGAACAAGTGCAGCCATAACTGGTGTATGGAATCTTTGTACTTCAACAATGGTGAGCTGCTCCTCCTAGCACAGGGACACGTTACCCATGGACAGGGCATTGTGCTTTGTTCCAACAGCTAGGCACCATGGGGAACCAAGGGATGTAGAAATGGACATTGTGAACTCAGGAACAATATAACCCTAGCTACTACTAGTGAGGCCCAAACAATGGCACTACCTTCAGAAGAGGGTGCAGTGCTCACAGCCTCATATGCTGTTCTGATGTGCCCATTGAAGGAGGCCTGGAAAAACGCCATTCAAACCAGTGGAATGCAAAGTGAGATAGGAGACTATAAAGCAGCACCTCAATATACAAACATACTTGAAATGTAATGTAAATATCTACAACACCATATTAGCTGGACCACTAAGGTCTACATGCTCCTCTAGCAATGACTAATACTTCTGGCTGAAATAGAGAAGGAAATCCCACAACGCTATTGCACAATGTGTCATGCTGTACATAGAAATAAGCATCTGCATCACCAAAATTCAACTTACACTCTCAGATAGAAGAGAGACTGAGTCCTAACATCTCAACTGTATTATCAATGGAATGCAGTGAAGTTTTTATTCCCATTTTGCTTTGAAAAAGAGGGACAGAAAATTTATTCTACATATATTTTGCAAATAAAGACATTTCTAAAATAAACATGCTGCTCAAGGATGTATCAGAATAAGATTTATATACTTCTGTAATACTAAGTCTAATTCTTCCCCACACTTCCAGCTTGCTATTACCCTACCAAATCTATGGCTGGCAGGTAAATTTCCCAAGAAAACAACTCTTCTGTTACTTTTCTGGATCAGCAAAATCAAAGTGTCATACACTTGCTCATTTTCTGTCAGTCAGTCTGCTATGGGCTCAAAGGCTACCAGATTCTCTGCCCTGGAGCCAACAATCTGAAAGTCCAAATTCTACCAACAGCCTGAAAGCTCAAGGCTTCCTGCATCAAGTGCAGAGACAGGGAAGACAGCAGAGTTCTCCAAGCTCCTGGTCAAGGCCTGGCAATCCTGGGACAGAAGGTGGGGTGGGGACCCCATCTTCAGTGGGAACTTCCCCCAAGACAGTCAAATGCTCTTTTTGAGAAAAGCCAAAATTAAAAAAGGTGGAGTTTCCTTTCAGAGGGAAACGTAAAGATATAAAAACATAAGTTTCCAGGTTGAATCTCAGCACAAGGGTTTTCTTAACATTGGCATTTCCCACAGAAAGAAAATGTCATGTCTTGAGCAGCTTTAACTGTAACTCATACCCTGCCAGAAGCAACTGTTTCCCAACAAGTAACTGATTACAGGAAGATTCATCAGGATTGTACCTGGATCTTGTTGCCATTAAAACAATACAGTAAATTAAAAAAGAAATTATTTACTGTGACATAAGCATCAAGAGTTTCATGGCTTGAACTGCTACTTCATGGTCCTTGTCCAGAGTCATGGACACAATTCGATCCTAATGGATGTAAAATGACAATAAAAAGATGTAACATGGTTTGTTCTCAATAAACATGTATTTTTGCTACAGCTAGATAATCTACACTAGTACAGCAGAGATTTATTTTTATTTCAGCAGCTATTTCCTAAGAGACATAAGGCAACTTGATTACTACCAAGTAGTTCCCCAGCCCCTGAAAATTAACAGCATGTTAATTTTTTAACTGAATTAATCATGCAGTAATATGATATTTTTTTATAGATGTAATGTATGCGTTCACAAGAAATCAACTACACACTACAAATTAAAAGTGACTGACAACTTGTTTCTAAGATGCTACTACTGGCACTTCAGTATGTTAAATGAAGGTAAGCCTCAAATTACAAGCATTATATAATCAGCTTCTCCCATTAACAGTAAAGTGCCTGCACCTACACGTTACAGAAGTCAGTGCCTTGCTGGAAAGACAGTTAGAGCTTAAATCATAAAGATACCTCATGGCATAGCAGCAATATTGCTGATCTCCAGAATTCACAATATTGTAACTTAGTACACATGCAAACAGCTCAGAAAACTGGAAAACTTCCCATCCCATGGAACCAAGAATTTGCACACCTCAGTGTGGCCTGTATCTTTAAGATATATTACACCTTTAGACTTGCTTGATTTGGGACTAACAGTTTCCCCATTAAACATAGGGTTTCTAAATCTCTACATTCATTTTCCTCTGCACCTTCTTTTTTCTCACAATCCAGCTGGAAGGTGTCTAAATCCACAAATCCTGAGTTTGAACACTCCAGGGTAACAGAGGGAGCATGTGTAACTCCCGTTGGCAGGAAATGGATTGATAGTTATATGATTACATTCCTCATCACTGAGAAAGCATGATATAAACTTTGAAACTTGTATTTTGTGTGTAGCTGTTTGGATTTCTTTTGTTTAGAGGGGAAGGAGTTATTTATGGGAGGGTGTTTTTTGACTGGGGGATGGAGTTTGCAGTAATCCATTTATACTGCATCCTCCACACAGGGAGATCACAGTACAAACAGCCTGGAGCTATGTCATGAGTCTTTATTGAATACCAATCCTGCATTCGGCTACACAGCTTACAGCAGATAGAAAGATAAGGGACTACTACATAATCATTTAAAACAGGAGTCAATCTTAGATAGCCGAGTTTCATTCTGAATAATTTACTACTAAGATACCAATATTAATCTATTTCATGTTCTTTGAGGATATGCAATAGGCATTTTTTACTATTGGCAACTGCTCTGACATACAGGCAAGCCCTGCACCTTTTGCGAAAAGAACATGACTTGCCACCACAGGCAGGCATTGATTTTTCCTGACGTTGAATCATGTCCTGATTCACAGGGACTGAGATAACAATCGCATCATCTTGAGCTTTCTTATTCAAATACTGAGAAGGTGCAGTCCTGCTAGGATAAGAGCAGCTGACAAAAATCCTTACCAAGGCCAGGGTTACAAAAAGTAAAGGGCTTACTTCTTAAATGAGTCGGGATGTTGGAGTATGACAAAGGCAGAGTACAGGGTCAGTGAAGCCACAAAACAAGCTCTCAAAACTACAGCGTATCACCTGATTTGTTCAGAAAGGAGATAAGGGATCCTTCTTCAAGAGTCATACTGACATGGTAGATCAAGAGAGAGCCGTTCCTACATCAGTGTGATACATGGACAGCCAGTCCACTATCTACAAGGTTAACTCATTATCAGGGGCAGCAAAAAGGGGATCTTTAGCATATGAAATTCTTTATCACCTACCAAAGATCCTGTATAAAAATCTGGGCCAACCTGGATAAATGGTGGAGATAACTGACCACAGTGCATGTTGACACCATTTTGTATGAACTAAAGTGAAATGGAAGATTCCACAGAAACACAGGGAAACATCTCTGCAAAACTCCTTCATCAACTCAGTCAACAAGGCTGTTTCTGCAGGAGTCTAAGTTCCTCTCAGTCAAGAGAGTGGGGAGATCAGCTCTTATCAAAACATCAGGCCCTGTGTATACACCCAACCTAGACTTAAAACGACCACCAACAGTAATTTATTTACCTTGAATCTGTTAGTAAAGAGATCCATCCTGGAAACAAGTTCTTTTCTGCTATAAATTCCCTGCAGTCCCAGAAGACACTTCAACCGCACTTCAGCTTGCTGCAAGACAAAGAGAAATTGGCTAACAGTAAAATACATGTATCTTTGTTATTCACTATCAGCATTTATATCACGTAAATAAGAGTTCTTTGTGGGTGCCTACAGCAGGCTATCCAAATGCTGCCTCGTCTTCTTTACTAGTGACATCAGTACCATTTTGTTTGTGTGTAAACACGCTCGTCTCTCTCTCACACACACACAGAGGAAGCCTGCAGTGAGCCAAACTTAAAGGTAACATCAAAGTTTGTGTTAGGCTCCCTAAGAGTCAAAGAAACTCTCACAGACCTCACAGTTAACAAAAGCAACAGAATGGAAAAGATACAGGGATTCTGCTATTCATCTGTTAAAAGATACAAAGACAGGAGTATGGATGACCTACTTAGTGCAACCAGCACTGTCCCAAACATCAGACTTTGCTGCTTCAGTCAACAGTTGACTGGGACAATTGTTAAACACAGACAAGGAGTCCAAGAAATTCCAGATTTCTCTAGATTCCCAGAGGAAGAGGTACAACTTAGAAATGCACTGGCTTATCATTGTGGATTCTCACAGAGTTGTGTGTCATGTCTTCTCCCTATTTCTGCTTTACACTAGAACACGGTATTTTAAGTAATTTAGGAAAAGGGTTGCTTTGAATTCAGCCTAATTAGTTAATTTAGGTAAAATATATTTATCCATACAAGGTGTTATTTCATACTGTTAGTACTGCTGCTTCATAGATGCCTCAAAAAGAAGTCTTTTCCTTAACCAGCTCTTCAATTATCTTATGCATATTGCTACATATTTCAAAGGACAAAGCTTTAAATGGCATTAGGAAAGTGATTTTGATGATCCAACATAGAAAAATCATGTGTTCTGTAAATTCATAATGCTAAGCATATCAGCAGAGACACTAAAATGAACTTCAGGCTTTGAATCAGTCTCTTCATATTTCTTTCTAAATTCCTGTAGCTAACAATAGCAGTAAGAATAAACATGCAAATCCAAGAAAGGAGACCACCTACACATAGGGTATTCATTGCTACAAGTTCCTGTTCACCTGCTTAGATGGAAAGCCAAGGATGATACCCAGGGGCAGGCTTTGACTAACGGTTTTGCTTAAGACAGCTTTTTGCTAGAAATATAAACTGAAAGATCAACAGGTAACAATGTACACTGCTCTCTAATCTGCCCGTGACACACCAGCAGTACTTATTCCATATTGTACTTTCATTTTAAAGTCTCTGAGGAAGAGACTGTTGCCCACACCTGCTGCTTCCTACAGCCACAAGGGCTGCACAGCACAGAACTCACTCACAGACAGTCCCAAGGTGGCACCCATCACTGTGCACCGGCACGAACTCAGCTCAGCCAATGTACCGCAAACCTGGCTCCAGCTGTCCTTGGCTCTTTTTCACAACACTCTGCTTGTGAATAGGGACTGAATTTGTGCATGGGGAAAGGGATAACAGTGTGCACTGGTTTGCTGAACGGTCATATAGCTCTTGGCATGTGCCTGGTAATGTCATCTGTCAGTCAGGTGGAGTCAAGCATAGGCCTGCAGATATAAAGTGTAACACATTACAGTGTACCACCTCCCTTCTGAGGTATCCTGTTCCCACCCAAAAGCTCTCAATCACAACCCCATACATGTATGTTTCTTTAAGTGCTGAGAAAATTAACTCTAGTAACTAGAAACAAAAAACATTACTTCTATGACTACTTCTGTTATTTTCCTATGTTTTCATCTGCATTTTCTCCTTCTCAACCACCTCTCCTTTTCTAAATTCAACATTCCCCATAGTTTGGGAAGGATGTGAAGTAATGTTGAATGATCAAGAACCTATCTCACTACCTTCAGATTCTTTCAACAGCAGTATCAGCAAAAACAAACATCTAGCCACCTACTCCCCTCACCA
The DNA here is from genome assembly GCA_013398955.1 of Callaeas wilsoni. NCBI lineage: Eukaryota > Metazoa > Chordata > Aves > Passeriformes > Callaeidae > Callaeas > Callaeas wilsoni. Next base: position 20,961 of record VWPU01017050.1, on the reverse strand, counting down.
GAAGTACCATTCTAATCTCAACAAAAAAACTGGCTGTTTGGTCCTTCAAAGCTGTGACAGAGTGAAGGGGAACTATGTAAGCACGTTTTCAGGATACTCTGAACACATACACTGTCCCTCAGCTGAATCATAGCATATTTTGATCCTGACCTGATGACAGAAAACTCCAGTAAAGTGGTGGGCAGCTCTAGTGACCTCAGAGAGCTCTGCACAGGCTCCAGCACTGCTTGAACACATTCAATGAGGAGATTTCAGCCCCACCACTATCACACAGATGGGGTTGTTCAATAAACCTTACAAATACAGGCTGTGACCTGGATGGTTTGATAGGCCTGCTGGGTCAACACTCCCCAGATTATGAACTGGGGAGGTCTATTTCTGAGTTACTCCTGGATAGCAAAGACAATCCAACTGCCTTTTGAGGTAAAACAATTTTACAAGCTGCTCTCCCTGCCCAGCCCCCCCAAAAAAATCCATGACAGTATATAAAAACACTGCTGCCCCTGTTGGTGCTCTCATTTTGAAATCAGGCAATTTGACAGTGGCTGCAAATCACAAAGCATGGCCAGGACTGCAGCCACCAGTAGTGGCACACTATCAGGTCTCAGCCAAATGTAGAATATGGAAGCCACCTCACTTTATCTCACTCTGCTTGCATCTGCATTGCTTTCAGATAAAAAAAGCTTTAGAAACAAACAACCATTTCCAGTTTCCAGTAAATGGCACTGGATGAGCTGTGTGCATTAATCGGAGACACCAGCTGTTAATCTTCACTGTAGAGCATTGTGAATGAAGACACACCATCTTCAAAAAAATTACTTTTTCATTTGAGAATTCTCCAAACTGAACATGTACTAAAGAGATACTGTGATCACATAAAATTTATGCAGGAACAAATGACAGCTCTTGATAGATTTGTCGTCCTAAAAACCCAAATGCCACCTTCAGAAGGACGGCACAAGGCCGGGAAGCAGGAGCCTCGCGCGCCCCCTCCTGGCTCCCCGGCAGAGTACAACCTGATTCACACAACGCAAACATCGCCCGGAGCTGACAAACCCCGGGATGTGTCGGGATGTACACAGGAGACACAGACACCTTCAAAGGCGGCCTGCAGAAGTATAGCGGGTCGATTTCGCTAATCAGCCATTCCCGATAAACATTCCTACCCCCTAGAGTCTCCCATGCGTTTTCGGAGCAAGAGAAAAAGCGCATTTTCACAGAGCAGGTCAGGTTGGGAGGGACCACAGTGGATCATCTGGTCCAACCCCCCTGCTCAGGCAGGGTCATCCTAGCACAGGAGAGTGTCCAGACAGTTCTGAGTATCTCCAGTGAGGGAGACTCCACAACCTCTCCGGGCAATTTCTTCTAGTGAACAGTCACCCACACAGTAAAGAAGTTCTTCCTCATATTCCAGTGCAACTTCCAGGGTGTCAGCTGCTGCCCACTGCCTCTTGTTCTATTGCTTGGTGTTTTGGACTACCTGACTTCTTTCAGGCTTTTTGCTTGTTTGTTTTGGGGGCTTTTGGAGGATTTTTAAATGTGCCTCTACTCAAAACAAAAAACAAATAAACTATAAGGAAAAGGAGAAAACCCTTTGGGAAATGGTTGGACTTCTGTAAGTATTTCCTCTGTCTAACTCCAGATGAGAAACGCGATATCAAAGACTATTCTAGCACAGGCAATATTTATTTGTTCATTTTATATAAATTTAAACAAAATTTTAAATGTCCATCAAGCCGAATGGAAGTTTGAATTCTAAAAGCAGAATTTCAGTCAACATTTAACATTCTCAAAGCATATAACCCATTTTACAATTCAGAAGTAACTCCCAATTCAGTGACATATTAATATAACTGCATATACAGGGATTCACACAGAACTGGAAAAAATGTTCTCTGTTATTTAGTGTTAAAATGGCTTTTAAAATAAAACCTGAAATGGGGAAGAAAGCAAATTCTTTTTGTACCACCACAGTCTAAAACATCTACTCTCAAGAATTTAAATACTAGGATGCTTTAAAAAAATTTAAAACAAAAAACCTCATGTACTGCCCAGAGTGGAAAAAAAATTTAAACTTTACCTTATCATACAGCATCCACCCAACATATTTCAAGTAGCTATCATTCAAAAAAGCATCTGGGTATGTTTTAATCCAGCTGCCAACTTCTTCAATGCAAGTTGCTCTGATCTCAGGGATAACATCACTGTGAAATTACAAAATCATAATATTAATACATTAAAAACTGATGTTAAAACCAATTATATTATTTGCAATACTTTTATGTTCTGGAATTGCAAAAGCATGTGTAATTCAAAATATTCCAAGTAGTTTCATATTAATATTATAAGTTAGTCTTCAGTCAATACTTAGACCACCTTTAGTCACAAATTATTTTGCAATTCTGGGTATCTTGTCATTCACAAATGCGCTGCTCTACAGCCAGCCAGAAGAACTGAAAGAACAAACTTGAGAGGTCCTTTTGGAAGCCCAGATTCTTAAAAATAATTTAACTGCTACACTTTCCTTGACACCATCAGTGCCTCCAGAATGTTTAACTTGATTCTCAGATCTGTACAAGCTGAGCAAGAGTTTCTGGGGAATGCAGATACACGTCACAGCTTTATTTTTACTCTTACCGGTAACGGTTTAGAAATGTCCCTTTGAAAATAGCATTCATCATGTTCTGTATCTCTAGAAGCTTATGCTCATACTGAAATACAAAAAGAACTGAATGTTAATATTGGTCCCACAATTCACTACACATGAAGGATTTGCATCAGGGCCCTTGGAATACTACTGTGGTATAAACTGCTGGTGTTTACACATGGTACCAACATAAAACTAATGGTCTGTATCTGCACTAGCAACTGGCCTTTTTGTGGCTACATCCTGAGGAAAGGTTTATTGGATACCAACTGCTTAGCCTTGGGAAACAAGGTACTTGTTTGATACAGTGAGACTTGATCCATCAGAAATCACACAGAAAGATATAGCACAACTATTAAGTGATCCTCACATATAGATCCAAATTCTCTTTTCCTGTACTTGAACAGAGACGGAAAAAAGGCAGACAAAGGAATTTTCAAAATACACAATGAGCATATTAAAAAACTGAATGCTGAAAATGTAGGTAGGAATTTCTGAAAATCCAATTCACCTAATAAAAATATTCTCTCATTAACAGCATCAGGAAGGGTGACAAGTTTGGGTTTTAACAATGGGTCTAACACACCCATTTCCTCTGTCTTTCCCATAAGATCAGACTTACGATGATACTAAAATATCCTGCCTCATCCAAATGCTCCTCCCCTCAAAAAGGGTGCTGTCTCTCTAACAGAGAAGTCCACGGACATCTAAAACTCAGAACAGAGGTAAGTGATTCTAAGGTCAGGAGACAAGGAACTATACTTGATGTTCATACATCAAGCCACCTTCTCCCCCGAGCCAGAGTTATTTTTTACAGTTACAGCTCTGCCTCTGGGAGTTGAAAAGAAGCTGTCTGTTTGAGTGGAGAAGAAACAACAGAAACTAAACAGCAAAAATTATACAGGACACCCCTGAAGTTCAATCCATTTTTATAATGCATTACTTACACAGAGATGACAGTTATCTTGTGTCCTTTTTGATTCATCACTAAAATTTGGGCTTGTAATTTGTACAAACGTATACAAAACTGCACTCCCACAACACCAGAGCTACTGAGACAATTAAGTTTGTGTGTAAATCCATATTTGCATGAAGATCAAGGGCTAATGATGCCAATTTAGAAAAGCAATCAGTAGGACAGACATCACAGGTTAACAGTACATAGGGCAGTTATTACCTTAGTCATTTTTGTACCACTTAATCTAGCCAGTCACACCTGCTCTGCACCATGCATTAGATAAACATATAAACCTCAAAGAGCTGCAGGGACACAACAGCAAGCAGTCAGCAATCCCCTTTTTTAGACTTTCACAAATCTCCCATACAAGACAGCTCCCTAACCTCTTTCCTTTTTCTCTCTAGCTGATCAAGTCTGTAACTGGTCCTCTTGCCACTTATCCTCTGCTTCTCCACCTCATATAATCTTTGAGCATTGTGCTTGTTGACATCAAGGTTCAGACGGACGCTTACAACTGCTGTCAGAAGTTTCATTGCTAAAAAAGGAAACAAATCCAGCACAATTAGCTTAGTTCATAGATACGTAACATAAATATATTCACCACTTTATCACAAAAAGGATATGGTTAGCCAAATCCAGTTTCTATCCGAAATATGAACATTACTAGATTGTAGTAATTTGTTTCAAAATACAGTATTTATTTTAAAGGCAGACAATGATCAAAAAAGGAAAATTAAGTTCTGTTTCTTGGTGATTTACAACTTTTGGTCAGAGTTCTGGTCAGATAAGTAATTTATTAGGCAACTCTCTTCTAAGTTTATGCAATTCTGACTTTTCTGCAAAAGAATCTAGAACTATGGAACAGCTGATTGTCAGTAACAAAAAAAAAAAAAAAGAAAAAACAGTGAAGTTGGCTTAGAAATGGCTGGGCATCTTAATATACTACTGGAATCGACAAAAATTCACATTCCTCTAAGTATTGCTGGATGGTTTGAACAGATTTCAAGTCAGTTTTTTGAGCCCTCAAAGCAAACAGTGTTCTTTAAAATAAATTATACTTTAAGTGCTCTTTGAATGGCAAAGAGGGTATTTACTGGCTTTAGGGAAAAAAAGTAGTAGCTTTAGTATCATCACACTGCATGAAACAAAAATGTCTAACAAGCAATGTTCTTTTTAGCACAGAGACCACAAGAATAGCAGTTCTCCAAAGGAAGCTTCTTTAGGTGAAGCATCTACTGCAAGCTCATCACATTAATTAGTGGAGGGAGAAAAATAACAAAATAGAAAACTCTGAAAAATCAGTTACTGAAAAATGTAATACTCAGAACAGCAAAATTCTGAAGTCAGTCATGTCAGGCATTAATGAAGACTTCTTTATAAAGAAAAAATTGTGTTAGATCTATCATGTCTAAAGCATTCAAATTCAAATTCAATTTAGATACACGTGGGAACAAACAGTTTATACTACAGACATTTATATAACATATACTAGGAGGAAGGTACTCTCAGTGCATAAGAGAACTCCTCCAGTAAACAGAGTTTTTCAATTTAGAGCCATTTTGTTAGTACACAAGTCAACAAAACTCAGCACCTCCACAGCAACTCTGCAAGTGATTTTACCTGCCAAAGTGCTTGTGTGCCTGAACGCTCTGACCATAGAATCTGCTAAGCCTGTAAGCAGCGAAATGATGGTGTCCATCAAGTAGTTATCATACAGGATGCTGCACTGGCACTGCTGGACCAGCACTGAAATGAATTCACAGAAATTGGCCTTGAACTTCTTCCAATAGGGTCCCGTTCTGATCAGCGGGTAGTCTTCATTGTCCTGCACAAGAAAGATAAGTTGAGAGGAAACACACTAATTATTTCTGTTTGTGCATTCACATCTCTCCCACTGAACATCAGAGAGAGTTTTGCTGACAGTCAGTTTCACTTCATCCCCCCTAACTTTTTTCAGGGTTAGTACAAGCAACTAGGATACAAGTAAACAGAGAGACAAAATAGTTTTATTAGAGCTACATTGTCACAACAGCTCATATTTGAAAGCAATGTTTGGGAGGTAGCTGTGAACAGACAGGAGGGAGAAAGTGTGTGGAAGGCAGAGCAAAGCAACTTGCACTGGCATAAACCACGAGCACTCCTGGCCTCTTCTACTTCCTCACAGGTAGCAGTGCTTCCCACTTCCCTATCCTTCCTCTTCCTGCAAAAGAATGGTAAAATCCAGGCAGAAAAGGAAATGAAAAGTGGAGCCAAAGAACTGTGGTGTGAACAGGATAGGACTGTTCTCAGCAGCACTGCCAGCTTGAGGAGTTTATCAGGCTAAAGCTTAATGCCAAATACTCTGTCATTCACCTATACCACCTGCACCTGGGTCTCCAAAAACCCCCACAGAAAAAAGAAGTGGGCAATACCTCTGACATCATGCAAAAAGCAAGTTACAATAAAACCGTAAGTGTTCACAGTACAGTTGATACTGTCAGGAGGAAAGCAGACAGAGGGAAGGTGAAATGACTTCTCACACAACGTAGTGGAAAGCGCACTAGAAAGACTTTGTGAATGGCAACCTCAGACAGTGTGAACATTTATTTCATCTACACCTCACAGATCCCAGGAATGGCTCAGAATATGAATTTGCATGTTGATAGTTTCCAGGTGTGAGTGGAGTCAAGGAACTCCAAAACTTCACTCACGGTGGAAAATTTCATCCTGAAGGCAGGCCACTGCTCAGCTGTCCTTCACCAGTGGGCAAACACCTTCTCAGCCACATTCTAACACAGCCTCACACCAAGCATAACCTCCTGTGCTTACAAAGTACACTTCATGCTCTTCTCTTGCAACTTTGTTTTCAAAGCCTACAGGCTGCTGCTTTCTTTAGAGAAATGCAAATACAGACTGATGACAGGGCTGGCTGCAACCCAAAGCACATTGGGAATTTGGAATATGTTCCTGCCCAGGCTGTAAGAGTCAGTTCAGAGCCTAACAGTATTAGCAAGTGCCAAAACAGAAAGAGAAGTTTCCAGCAAGCCTCATTTAATGCTCCTTGATCATGACATGGAGAGCAGAAAGACTATCTATAACTTCAGGAAATACCTTTATCACCATAGCTTACTCCTCAATCTGAAGAGCAGCACAAAGACCTCTCACGTTTTAAGAGCATTTCTACTGTCCATGCTTATCACACTGAGTCTTTAATGGTAACATGCACACTGTAAATACATACACAACATAATGAGCACACCACCTAAATTTAGGCACCCAACATGGGATTCCCTTAGACTCCTTTCATAACCACTAGAGAAGCAACTCTGCTTCCAGAAATCAAATCAGATTAGGCCCTTAAGACAGGTTCTTCCAGAGAACTATTCAAATCACTCAACTGCATGAGTGAGCTCCTGCTCCAACTCAACCTGCATATGTTTCCTTCTTTCATACAGAGTCTGCAGAAAGAGAGGATAGTTAAAATGAAGTGCCAGCAAGGAGTTTAGATAAATTCCCCACAGAAAAAGCTATACTACAGTTGTGGAGAACTACAACAGCCCTACCATGTCCACCGGCCAAGTAACTGTCAGGATCCAAGGGTAGGCCATGAATTTCTTGTACTGCAACCCAGTTTCCTGTAATGCAGGAGACAAAATTTTGAATGCTTGTTAATGAAATGGCACAGATAATTCATAGACAAAATCATTACAAAACATGCAACATATTTCAAAGGCCATTAGAACTTCAGACAATGTGTGTTACAGGTGACACACACAATCCAAAATATTATACAAAATCTAAATTCTTCTCATCTGGGTTTTGGGTTATTTTATAACCAATGACAGAAGAAAAACACACTTTTATCTAAAACCTGAGTTGACTTGTTACAAATAGGAGACAACTTGTTTTCAAAATTTATAAGCAAATATATACAAGGTTTCATTTTATTAATTCTATGACGTGGCTCCTCAGCAAGTCTAAGTATATATCCCTTTTCAACATTGGGTACCTAGATCCTGTAAAACACCTAAACCCTAAAAAAAACATTCTGAGCTTTTCAAATTAGAGAGAAATGTTTTCAGTGCTAGAGTGGCTTGATTCAAAGATGTCTTCTCAACTCTGCAATTATTCCAAAACAAAAGGCATGAAATTTAGAGCTCTTTATGAGGTTCAGTGAAGCACAAGTATTTCTATCCCCATCTATCTGTACAGTTATGTATCAAAATTAACTCTTCCCTTCCTAAATGTTTCAGCAACAAAATAGGAAAGGGAAGAAAAACTACATAAGAACAAAGAACTGTAAGAAGTAAATGTCACAAGCAGGAACAAAAGCATAAGAGAGAAATAGAATATCTTAAAATAGAAGAAAAACAAGAAACAGTGTAAAGCCAAGACCGTCTCATCACAGAGGAATACCATGGCTCACAAAGATGAAATAAATGCCTCAACAATCATTCTAAAGCCATTCTCTGCTTCAAATATCAGTACAAGTTTTCAAAGAATTACAGAAAAACTGAAATTGAGAGGGACTCTTTGAGATCTTCTAATCCAACCCCACCCACCCAAGCAAGGTCAGCCAGAGTGGGCTGCCCAGTGCTGTGTGCAACCAGCACCTCTGCTCAACTCCTGGAAATGTGGTTAGCATAACCAGTGTCATTTTAAGAGGCAAGCAGCCTTTCTCTGTGACCAAGCAGGTCATGTATTCATTCCCTTTCCCTCACTACCAGGCCCTGAAGGTCCTGTGAACCAAGCAGACAAATCAAAGAGATTAGCTTCCCTCCCTCATAGTCTCATGGTTCCTGGGAGCCAGGCCAATTACTCCCTTCCTTATTGACCCTGAAGGTCCCAGGCATCCAGCCAGGCAGGTGGTGGCGATGACCCAGTCAAAGAACAGGGAAGCATCATAGCACCCAGAGCACTGTCAATAAAATCAAGGTACTGTAAGGCCTAAGTGGTGAACTTTGATCAGAACTTCTGCTGGACAGTGAGACCTGAGGAATATTATAAATTCTGTATTATGCGATTATATTGATTCTGCTTGTAGAAATCCTGTGCCACTTTAATCATAAATTCTGTGCTATACTAATCATAACATACTGTTAAGAAATAAAGTTTTAATTGTAACTACAATTGGTGCCATCATCACTGTAAAGGACCCCTAAAAGTACACATCTGTTCCCTCATTGTCAAGTGATGCCATGTGCAGTCAAATAGTATCTTCAGAGACTCCACAACCTCTCTGGGCAAGCTGTTCCATTGTTTGACCATCCTCACAGTAAAAGTTTTCTTGTGTTCAGGTAAAATTTTGTATATTTTAGTTTGCACCCATTGCCCATCTTGGCTTGCCTTTGTGTTCACCGTCTCCCTGCGCACCATTGAGTGGAGTTGTGCTTCCTCCTTGTCGTTCTGTCACATCAGGTATCTTAACACATGGATGAGATTCCTCTGAGCCAACTTCCTTCCAGACCAAACCAGCTCAACTCTCTCAGCCTCTCCTCATATCAAAGACCATAAATCATCTTTGTGGACCTTCACTGGATTCACTGCAGTAAACTCATCTCTCTCTTGCTCTGTAAGGTCCAGAACTTGACTCAGCACTCCGGATGTAGTCTCAGTAGTACAAGCAGAGAGCAAAGATCACCCCCCACGACGTGCTGGCAATACTCTGCCTAACGCAGGCCAGGAGCTTATTGGTCAACTTTGCTGCAAAGATGCATTGCTGGCTCATGTTCATTTGTCACCCACACCAAGATCCTACTCTGAAGAGCTGCTTTCCCGTCAATCAGCCCCAGTGTGTAGTGGTGCACAGGGTTATTCATCCCCAGGTTCATGGGGTTTCCTGTTGTAGAACTTTATGAGGTTCCCCTCTGCCAAACTCTCCAGTCTGTTGAGGTCCCTCTGAACAGCAGAACAAACACCTGATCTAGTAGCTAATTCTCCCGGTTTTGTATCTTCTGAAAACTTGCTAAGAATAAACTCAGCCCCAGTGTCCAGGTCATTATTAAATATGCTAAACAGCATTGGCCCCAATATCAAACTGGGGTACAGCACTAGCGACTAGCCTCCAACTGGACCTTTTGCCACTGATCATTCTCCCCCAGGCCTGGTTGTTCAGCAAGTTTTCAGCCCACCTCACTGACCATTTAATTAACTCATACTTCACCACCACATCCATGAGGATATTAAAAAGCACAGTGTTTTAAGCTTTACTGTAGTCAAGACAAACAACATCTGCTGTGTCCTCCTCATCACCAAACTACTCAGTTGGTTGTAGTTGGCTATCATGTTGGTTAAGCACAATTTCCCCTTTGTAAATCCATGCTAACTACTCCTGATCACCTTCTTGTCCTTCATGTGTTTGGAAATTACTTCCAGAATTAGTTGCTTCTTCACCTTCCCAGGTGAGACTGATCAGTTAGAGTTTGCCAAATCCTCCTTCTTGCCCTTCTTGAAAACAAGAGTGATGTTTTCTTTCTTTGAGACTGCAGGAATGTCTCCCAATCACCACAACCTTTCAACCAAAAGGGACCTCACAATCACATCAGACAGGTCCCTCGGCACTCTCAGGTACATTGCATCAGAACACATGGTCTTAGGCATGCTCAGTCCATTTAAGTGTTCCCTAACCTGGCCTTCCTCCACAGAAGGTAAGTAAAGTACTCCTTGCTCCAGACTTTCCCTCTGGTGTTAGGGACCTGATATTTCTGAAAGCCAGTCTTACCAGTAAGGACAGAAGCAAAAAAGGCATTGAGTACCTGGGGCTCTCCTGTGTCCTTTGTCACAAAGGCCCCTATCCCATTTAGCTGTGGGCTCATGTTTTCCTTGGGCTTCCTTTTGCTGTTGATGTATTTGTAGATTGGTTTCTTTTTGCCCTTCACATTTCTTGCCATACTCAACTCTATTAACATTTCCCACTAACATTGGTAAGAATTTTAGGAGGAAGCATTGGCACAAGGATCTAGTGCTGCAATTAATTAACTGAACAGCAATGCTATCACTGAAATCATCATGAATGAATCCTCTGAATGCCAGAAACAAACAATAAAAATTCAAAGGCAAGATGATATCGAGCAGATATCTGGCAATATTTTCCATCTTCATTACTACTTTCACTATTACTGTCATTAGTTTTCAAAAAATGTTTTTGAAATCACAGTAATCCCGTACGGCACTACTTCTCCAACCACTAACTTACATTTCCACCTTATTTATGAAAAAGATAAGAGAGAACTTACTTTCTTTACAGAGCATGGAGAACACAGCTTCTAAGGCAACTGCAGAACCTGCCTTTTTGCCCACCAGGACAGGTGAAAAGGTTACACAGCTGTAATACTGATGCCTTAGGATTTTAGCTTTTATATTTTCCATATATTTGTAATCCTGCAATTCTCTAGTGTAGAACTCTAAACTCCCTATAGAGTGTTAGCTACTGCTTTCCCGTTCTGGTCAGACACAACAATTCCTAGGCCTGGGAATCAAGGACACCTCACTGTCTCAGGCCCCAAGAAATGTAAACAAAAGTGAGTTGGGGNTTGTAATCCTGCAATTCTCTAGTGTAGAACTCTAAACTCCCTATAGAGTGTTAGCTACTGCTTTCCCGTTCTGGTCAGACACAACAATTCCTAGGCCTGGGAATCAAGGACACCTCACTGTCTCAGGCCCCAAGAAATGTAAACAAAAGTGAGTTGGGGTGGAGCAAACTTGGGGTAAATGACTTCATTACCTGAAGCTGTAATTGGAAGATTAATCCCCAATATGTAAATGGACCAAACTTATAAAAGTATGAAAACCCATGACCTGTCATCCATTTTTTGTGTGTAGCCCCTGGGTGTGCTTCGCCCGCCCGAAAATGTACCTGAAGGCCCTTCAATAAATATAACCGCTCTTTATTCCCTTAATTTTGTCTGGCCTCTGTTTTTAGGTAGCCCCAAAAGGCATCAATACTTCCAAGTTAATGGTAACAATAATCACATCTTTGTATCTGCCAGAGTGCTTGCACTATCATGAGCGTTATTCAGGGCTAATTTAGTTGGCAAAGAAGTGCCAGACTACTAATTCATATCGCCAGACACATACAGGTTGACTTCTGTCAAAATTTAGCACAAGTGCTACGAAACTTCCAAAATGAAGAAAACCATGTTGGCAAATTCATCCTCTGTGGGAATTTCTACAGCAGCTGGTCTTTGAGAGATGCTCAATTAAAAAAAGGCTGATGGCTGCTGCTTGACAAATCAATTCAGAGGTGACAAATACAGGAAAGAAAAGCACAGAAGCAACTGTGAGAGCACTGCAGAAAATTTAATGTTGCCATAATTAGTCAAGGAGCAGCCAAGCAGTGAAACAGCATTGTAAAGCTATGTGCTTTTCTTAACAATGCACAAGAAATTACATACTCACTACTGTTTTCACAATTATCTGAAAATCCAAAATGTATTTTTCTTCTTCCACATGACATAATACAGTTATTAAAAAATCATAATTGTCAGTAAAGCAGAAAGAAAATATTCAAATAAAATATCAGCTAAAAATATGTTTGAATTAACTCATCAGTAATCCATATTAGTATTTTTAAAGGACCTATCAACCAAATACCAAAGGAACCATTTACCTGCTGCAATACTGGGTTACATTTAAGTCTATAAAGTCACTATCAAAAGAACTCCTAAGAGAAAGATTCAGGAAGACTGCAGTCAGACAGCCTTAATAAAACTCTGAAAATAAAAGTCACTTAAAAAAAAAAACATATTCTGCTGCTGCTAAAATAGGTCATTACGATAGCAAATCTCTCTTGCAATAAAAACAGGTTTATTTTCCCAAATTAATAAAGTGGTACAGAGCTCCTGATAAGCCACAGGAATTCCATCCAGGTTGGCTAACAAGGCAGAGCCTATTGTTTGTACATAAAAGACGTGCAAAGTCAAAGCTGTGCCTACCTTATCAAAGGTCTCTGTCATTTTTCGCATGACATCCTCCTTGTACAAACTCTGAAACATCTCTGCTGTTACCATGCCTAAAAATGTAGTGTTTTAAAAAGAAGAATTACTGACAACTCTACAACATTAATCAAGTCCAAAACACAGTAAGGACTTTACTAAATTTAGAAACACCGAAGAAAGGGGAATTCTGTTTTACGTGTGTACATTGGTACAGGCAACGTATATATAAACAGACACATAAATTAATTGATAGGAAAAAGTACTGATGAACCAAAACTGAATTCCCATTAGAGAAGTCTGCTCTGTGCTGCCTGGAAAGGCTATTTTCTCTGTTCATTCATTTACTTCAAGGATTGTCTAAAATTTTGCCCACTGCTAGTCCAAAACCACATAAGAGGGGGCATATTACTCAAAGACCTAGAAAAAAAAAATTAAGTGTATAAGGTACATTTCTAGCTGCTTAAATACACTCAGAAGTTTCAAACTAACAGGACAGTCTTCTTTGCCATCCTGAAGCATTTCGTTAGCACACTGTCCCCAGAAGTCAATGCCTCAATGTTTGCTATGAAACAGAGAGCTTCACAACTCTCTAGTAAAAGCAACTGCAATGAGGCAAGAAATTGCTTTTCTAGCCACCAAAGCAGGGAGCTGAAATTGCCAGCTGCCTATTTTCAGAAAAGGATACTAGCAAAACAAAAGAAACCAGGAAATATAGAACAAATGGCAACTGAAACACCAGACTTTAATTAGAACACTCATCAAAAGCACTGTCCCTATGTGTGGATTCTGCAAAGCGATGTGACACACCACTTCAGAAACCTGACCCTGCAAACCTCGTTCAAATACAACTCTCAGAGCTGGAATGCTGCAAGCACAAAGAATTTAACCAGCAGCATTCTTTTATATTTTGCCTGCCCATCTGGAGTTCGTCTTAACGAACAGTACAGATTATAAGCACATGATTTACTGGAGAGAAAAATTACATTTCAGAAAGCACACATCAGACTACTTTCCACACAGACAGTGGAAAGGGCTACAAAGAGGGTAGATTACCTTGACAGCCTGAGCACTGAATGAAGAAGTTGATGAGATCCAGAAGTGCCACATTCCTGTCTTGTTTATAAGCTTCAATCCAGTCAACTACTACAGACTAGAACAGATTAAAGAAGCTCATTAGTCAGGAGATGAACACAGTTTGCTGCACTCCACTGAGGATACCCACAATAAAGACAAAAACTAACATTGTTCCATCTCCATTAAACTACAAAAACAAGAATAAGCTCCAAGCAATTCTCCTCCATATCTAATAGTTCTAAAAGACTCTTTCAAGTCTTAAACTGCTTTAGACAATGTTGCCCTTCACGGATGCTTTGCTTCCTGTTAACAGGGAAAATAACTACAGATTAAATAAATGTAATATTAAAAAAAAAATTGTCCTCCTGCGTTCTTGATAGCACTGAGGTAACAACTTAATTTAAAAACAAACAAATAAACACAAACAACAAAAAATCCACACACACATTTAGCCTCTGCACCATTTAATAATTAGCATTAAATTATACTAGCAATTTTCCCTAGAAGTTATCTTCTTCTCTAGCACTTGATTTGTGCAGTAGGTTTGAAACAGTTCACATACTACACATAAGCCAAAAAACAACTCCAAATTTAATTTCTAGGGCAGTACAGCCTACAGACTGTAAGTGACATGGGTCTCCTGGGACAAGCCATCCAGGCTTCAACCCACCAGTAGCTCCACAAAGGTCTAATAAATTCTAGCAGCAACAGAACTCAAGCTCTCCTGCCTTTCCAAGACCTTCCCATGATGGTTTGCACAGCAGAAGCCAAGCTCTTCAGGGAGCTTTACTGAAGTTACCACAGCTGCACCATGGCACAACCCATCCAGACAAATATCTTGGGAAAACAAAGGTCTCACATCCAAAATGTAAATGTACTTTTCATGCATGTGTGAACACACACACACGTTCTGCTTGCAGACACTACACACTAGAGACATATCTATAACTCTAGACAAAAATATTTGGGGCTCCAGATTTTCCTACACGTATACAAAGATAACATATATATGTGCTCACAGAACATGGGGAGGTGGGCTTCCTCACGTTGAAGAAAGTTTCTAACTATATAGATGAAGAGGGAACTATATAGATGAAGAGGGAACCTGGCTATTATGCAAGCTGCTGGCAAATGCCATTGGAATGAAGGCAAAAGAATAATACTACAAGGTAAGCACAGGGAAAAAAAAGAAAAAAAAGGAAAAAAAGAAGAAAAAGAAGAAAAAAATAGAGAAAAAGAAAAAAAAAGAAGAAAATAAAGAAAAGAAAAACCTGATTTTTCAGAATTCTGGACAACTAAAGTTTGCTATTGATGGACCTTTTCCACATTTTTTAAGTAATTACCTTTTTGTATCTTCAGGCATTGCTTTAGGAAGACTGGTTTAGGTACCATTTCCTTCCTCTTTTTAAATATCTGACAGCTACTTTTTCACTAATTTCTTGAAGCTGTAAGATGCTCTTTTCAAGAGCCATACTCACAGCAGTTTTCCAATCAAACATATTTCTTCCCCACTTAAGCCAAAATTTAAATGTTCACAGTACAAATAATGGAAATGGCCACTGTTTATTCATCTTCCCTCCACCAAGTGCTTTCAGAACTCAGTGCTAGGAATACCTGCATGGCCTGCTTCCCCATGCTAACCACTTCAAACAAGGTAACTGCCTCAACCACTTCGCCATTCTGCAGCTGGCTCACTCTTCTGCTACCAGTAGAATTTCTCCTGATGTTTTCACACTGTTCTCGGACCTTCCGCTTCTCTCTCTGAAACAAGTCAAGTAAACGAAGTATGTGAGAAAACACAACATACACAGACATTCACAGATACAAGTTTATTTTGCTCTTACTGTAATCATTTCCCCAGGCTGCTCAGTTTTATGCCCCAAGGACCCCAAAAATTCCTTACCGAACACAATCATACTAATAGGGGATGAAAGAAAGGATTTACCAGTTTGAATTTTACTCTCAACAATGAGTCATAAGCATAGGAAGGTATAACAGGAAAGAAGTTTTTGTACAGTTGCACACTACCCAGAAGGCAGTTTTCAGTGGCTGCCATCATTTCTGAAGAGTAAAAAGCAAGCACAGAAGCTCTTCTACATCTTTGCACTTTTCGCAGGTTAAGCTCACTACCTGCAAATTAACATCAGCTGCACACAAAGCACAGAAAGAAAAAGCACATGCTGAAATGAACTGACTGTTCAAAAGCCAGCATTGAGGCTCTGCTGCCAATGGAATTTGAGGGTCAAGCTGTATCCAGTGACCAGCTTTTAGATGCACTGTGATTGCTGTATGCAATACTCAATTTTGTAACAACTGAATGAGACATAAAATAAACTCCACAATTTAGAAGAATTAAACATTTTAAAAGCTTTAAAATTGACTTACCGGTGTTTTCAGGTTGCCATTTCTCACACAGGTGCCATTCTGCGCAGCAGACTCAGGCACAGTCTCATCATGGACAGCATTTTCTCTAAGGTGTAACAAACATGTTGAAGGGGTTAGCAGTTAGCACACAGAACTACACACTTCAGGAAAAAAACAGAAGAAAATAAAAGCAAATACACGTATTTTAGTATTTTTAATGTTGTTTGGAAGTGGTGACATTTTGTCGCTAAAAACCAAACAGCTAACTTTAAAAGTACAACAGAAATTCGGGGCCTTTTTCAGACTATTGGCTTTCCTGTAAGATATGCAAATAATTAGAAAACCAGTAAAGCTACCAAAGGTATCAAGGAAGTATAAAGTAAGTAAATGAAACAGAAAGCTGATATTGACTTAATGCAGCCTTTGTTGACTTAAGAGCTTTGCACCATGAACCAATAACACAAGTAGGCATTCACTCTGTGGGTGCCCTAAGCTAAACAAGGCAGTAACATTTGAGGAGTCTACACTTTAAAATGAGAGGAAGAAACTGGTTTACTTTGTTTATAAAACATGCCGAAGAAAAAAGACACATAAAAAACTTCATTTTCAGGTCATTGCTAAAATCATGGAGGAATAATTTTATAAAGAAAGATGCACCTTCTGGGAGATCTGAAGCCATACATTTATTTGCAATGAAACCATGCCATTTTTCATCATTCCCACTGCTAACAATGTGCTTTGCCAAAGGTCATGTTTGAGTAGACGAGCTGGATCCCACTTGTGCAGCAGGTCCAGTACTGGAAGCTGGCTGCAATGGCCTCCTTTTAAACTACAGTGGCCAGGACATGAAGCCAGTTGACTTGTACTACAGGAAGGCACAAAAAGAAAGTAAACATGAGAGTGTACAGTTACTTCTATTTTCATGACACTACCACAACAAGAGAGTGTACTAACACAAGTGACCACTTTACAAACAAAAAAACAGTGCATTACACTACCAGATACAGTCAACTCTCCAGTATCCAGTGTTGGCTAACACAAATGGAGAATTAACTGTTCTACGGATGCAGCGCAAGCTCAACTCCACCTAGGTTTATTAATGCCAGATAAGCATTTTTATCATTCTTCTTCCCAAGACTGTTTTGCAAAGCAAATTCTGAGACTGAATAGCACCAACTGCAGGACCAAGGTCCTGATGGTATTTTGTTGGTAAGAGCAAATAGGTTTTATTTAAACATGTCTCTGTTTACTTTTTTGATCTTTTAAGACACTTCAAGAAGTGATGCAGAATGAGGCTTCCAGAGACTCTTATAAAAATTCTATATAAATATAAAATTGCAAAAAAAAAAAAAAAAAAATTTCTAGATACAATTATGTAAATGCTTATCTTCCCTACAGAGAAATGTCCCATGAAAGTTAAATTCCATTAATTACTTGTTACAGAAAAGTTCAAAACATGCCACAGTGTTTGACAGATGGAAGCAAAGAAAACAATTCAGGATGAACCAACCCTTATACCAGCCGTCTGGACTTCTCATGTGAGGAGTGAGATAAACTAAAGCTCCCAGCTGAGTCAGCATTCTATAAGCAATCATTCACAAAAGTTTTCAAGTGTCTTCTTTGATTTAAAATTGCAAGCCACAGAGATTAAGCATCCCAAGTACTACCAGAGACTTCCCAGCTGAAAAGAACAGCAAGGGACAGCAGTATGTATTGCTTTTCTGATGCCAGTTTGCTCTTCCCAGATTCTTCTACAGACCACAAAACCAAAAGAATCAAAACATGTTTGTCAAGGAGCTGTTTCTCCTCTGTGATTAAATCCTTTCACTCTTGATTTCAAAGCAGAATGCAACACTGTGGGGCTGGACTAACAGGTTCTTACTCGCACGGTTTCACTGGAACTACAACTCAGGTGCCAGCCAACACCATAGTAATGTGGGTTACCAGTTTCTGCATTGTACCTCAACATAACACTGCACACACCTTCAAAACCTTTTCTGAATTGTTTACAAGTACTATTTAGCAACTTACTCCATCCCATAATAAAGATAAATGCATTGCATTTGATTATAGCGACTATATTTGAGTTTGAGTTGTTTTAAAACACTTAAATAATTCAAAAATCAGAACTGCCACAGGACAGTTCCGTCAAGGACTTGTCTGATCAAATACTGCTTTTAGTATCTCTATCTAGAACATACTTCTTTGAAGGTTTAATTCATGCCTCTCTTTCCCAAGAACATCCCGAAGGACACCACTCTGGACAGTATCTACTGGCCTTGTGCTACTTGCTTGGTCTCTTCTGCCAGACAAAACGTACTTGTAGCAAAAGGGGCCCAACAAAGTAAGGAAATGCCTGGCATATGGAACAGCATGATATCAAAGCTCAGCAAAACCTGCAGGAGTGGGAAGACCACAGATCTATAGTTCCCTCACACTCACACTGGGCTACCAATGCCAAATAAAACATATCTGGGGTGAAACCTGTTAGAGTAACTGTCCCACATGCAACTAAACATCTGTCTTAAACACTCAACAAATTTAACTAAGCACTAAATGCTAACATTAAAAAGCCATTTCGTTTCTGAACTGTTTTGGTTATCAGTGCATCACAGCACACAGCTATGCCTCAGGAAGCACTGGGCAACAACAGACAACTTGCACAAAAGTAGTTGTTTTTTAAATCCAGATACTACTAATATTCATGTTTCTCCTTTGTCTTCCTTTTTTTTTTTTTTTGGTAGCTTTTAACACTGCTATTTCCAGTAAGGCTATTCATAAGGCAGGTACAAGCATTTGCAGAAACTAGACCAGCACCAAGAAACTGAACCCCATGAAACCACTGAGCAATTAAATGGGATAATTAAATGGAATTTTATTTGCACAACTACATTTGTGTTGAAGAAACTGTTAAAAGAATTAAGACATCTTCTTATCTTCTTAAGCAAAATAGGAACTACTGTACCTAGTTGGGGAAGACACAAGGGTCATTTCTGCAACAATCCCTATACATAACTCCATTTACCATCTTTTCAACTATAGCAGTGCAATGGTAGGTTTGACAAATTTTGAACTGGCTGGGGTTTTTTTCCTCCCCTGGTTATTCTACACCATATTGAGCATGTCTGCATGCATGCATTCACTGCTTCATGCACTGGAAGACACAGCTCTTAGCCATTTAGTTTGCTTCCATCAGCAACAAGTAAGAAAGCACAAGCAGAATGCCATTTCTGTTTCCACCTTTATACCCTGCTACATATGGCTCAGAGACTCATCCTTACCTTGTGTTCCTGCCACAATATCATCCTTTCACTAGCACTTAAGTATTAGTGATAAGATAAAACACTTGAAGTGCAAAGGAAGCCAAGTCCCACATCTAGTCCTCAGACACAATACTACTGCGATAACTTCTGAATTCAGTTTTCTTATCTTAATAAATATTTAGAATAGATTTGGTGATTCACACTTGAAAAGAAAACTACCTCTTTACCAAGGAGGCAATACATTCCTTTTGCTGTGCAAAAGGAACAATTAATCTGTGCTACTGAAAGAATCCAACCTGTAGATTTTTAAAATTATAAATTTCAAAACAACTGGTTCATCTTTTGGAAGCAATATAAGAAGCTCCACTGAGAAACTGCCATGTGCCTGCCTAACACTTCTGAAGCTAAAAAGCTGGTTTCAGATGAAACATACTGGAAAGGACATATGGGAAGCTATACACGTCATCATGGACTACAACCCTCTCAGCTTTCATTAGAGCATAATGAAGCAAAATATATGGAGCAAACGGGCCCAGAACATGACAGGATCAGCAAAGACTGGGCTGCAATGAGTTCAAAGCACACAATACCGGACATCTAAGAAGTCTCACTCTTTGAAACCAAACAAGATATGCCCAAATGCTTTAACTTTACCTTTTATTTATTTATATTTATTCTAGTAGAACTTCAAATTACCATTGTGTAAACAATGATATGAATACTTTAGATCATCTCAACAGATGACTGAAAAATACACTATAAAGGAGAGAAGACATGATGGATCCCTGATAAAAACAATACAAAATATACAGAAGCAATGCTCCCATCAATGCCTACAGATTACTTAGCACTCTTCTCCCTCAGCATCCCCAAATTCTCCAGTGAAAGGAACACATGCACTGACAATGAATCTGCCCTTTTTTTTTTAAAGGTAAGTTCATTTGCACTGTGGTGAATAAGGCACAGAAAAGCTCGCAAAGCCAAGGTCCCTGTCAAACAGCATAAAACACTACATTACACAGGACATAAAAGGAAATAAAATGAAGATATTAGTAACAAAGCACAATGCACAGCAAATCCCTTTTTTCCCCTTTCCACCCAAGATGACACACCGTAGATTGCCGCGGCATCTGCAAGGCACAAACCCAAAGGACAGCATCCTAATTTACCAACAGATTTTATAGGCAACCAGTGCCGGGTCTTACTTTTGGCTGGGAAGGTTACTGGCTGCGTTGGGCTCGGCTATCATTTCCGCTACATTATTTCAGCAGCACAAACAAGCTGACACGACCTTCTGAACGAAACTTCAGCGAAATCGAGAGTGTTAAAAACTTAACAACGCTTCGGCTTTTGCGGGCGGAACAGCGGCCGAAAACTGTCAAGAAAGGCACACAAAGAGACTTAATTGCAGGCAAACCGAGGCAGAAACAGCTCCCCTCCTTCCCCTCCCCCCTCGGCCGCAGGAGAGGATGAAACAGAAAGAAATTAAACCTACCGACACCACCACCACCGCCGCCGTCCCTCCCCGGCGCGGCCGGCCCGGGCCCGGCACCGTCCCGGCGTCAATCACGGCCGCCGCTGGGCCCGTCGGGGGCGGGGAGCGCTGTCACATGAGCGGCGGCGGCGCTTCCGCAGCCGCCCGGAAAGACGCGGCCGGTGGCGGTGCCTCCCCGCCGCCCCGGGCCCGGCGGTGCCGATGGGGCCCGGCCGCCTCTCGTGGTCGCTGCTGCTGCGCTGCCG